>JANIJG010026144.1:0-16024 GCA_024611175.1 Megaceryle torquata | reverse complement strand
AAATTTTGGCTTTTTTTCTTTTTCCGCCACCCCCCCCCCCCCCCCCCCCCTTTTTTTTTTTTTAACCAAATGGGCTGAAAAACACTCATTTTCTCCCTCTGGACAAGGCAGAAGCCAGACAGTTTCATCTGTTCTCTTTGCAGGATCAGTGGCAAAAAGACTGCATGGACATCTAAAAATTACATCCCACTCTTCAACAGAGATGACAGCTCTGAAGGAATGACCATATTTCAATTACTTTTTTAAATAACTCCAAGATACAGATACATATTTGTGCTCTGGACAGGATAACATTGACTTGCAAGCTCTTTGCAGACAAAAAAAAAAACCAAACCAGCCAAACAAAACTGAAACCCACCACATTCTAGCAACATTTATTTGGCTATGAATGCAGGGATTACATCGCCCAAAGGGACCAGCAACAATTTCTGACCCCAGTCCTTCAAAACTATGCTAGATGAGATTTCATTTCTGCATGCAAGTGGAGACTGGGGGACTTCAGCAGAGTCTCCCAGGAACACAAGGGAACCTAAGAGGTACCACAATGAGATTCAGGTAAAAGACTGAATCAGAACCCAACAATGCAGAAATTTGGTGATCTTGGTTCATGTATTTACCTGCTCTGAGAAAGGTGTTCCAGACTTAAGACTGTATGAGATTTCAGTATTAGGGCAGTCATCTTAAGGCCAAAAAGGATGGCTGTTTTAACCCCTTGTCAGAGTAGTCTCTAAAGTTATTATCCCCACAAAGCTTTCGACAATGTAATTAGGGTAAGATTCATCTCACTTAATGTTAATCTTTGCAACATAGGTGTCTACATCTAAGCCATGTATTGAAGGTCCCATTACAGTCAAGGGATACCTATTTATTTGATATCATCTCCGGTAGTCAAGTTATGATTTATCAGTCATCATTTACTTCAGGATGAGCTGAACAGTTGCCAAGCTTCCTATAGCAGGGGTCTATGCTGGGAACTGAGGAGATTGAAATGACTCAACCATGTTTAGACACTTACAGGTAAGACACCTAAGAATCCTAGCCCAATTACTCTTGCTGTTACTACTTATGCTATGTTACATTATAATGTTAACAATCCAGTTAAGAAACAAATTAATCTCTTTTCCCTGAGTTACTTCATTGCTCATTTGCTTATCTGTCATTAAACTAAAAAAAAAACCAAAAAACCAAAACCCTAACCCACAAAAACACAAAAGCAAAACCCAAACCCCAACATATTCCTGGTTGTAACTTGAAATCATGTTTAATTACTGGCCAAGAATATGCAGAATTGTTGATTTAAGCCCATATTTTGCAGCTAAGCTACAGCCTATGGTTGTCTTTGGAAAATTCTCCAAGTTCAGTTTGAAAATGGCAAGTTGAAAATTGATCATTTCTTGTGCAAATTCCTCCAGCAGATATCTACTCCCCTACTGGACTTTATCCATAGCCTGAATTTATCTTGCATCATCTCCCAACTATTGCTATATCATCATTTATGCAATTAAAAAGCCCTTTACTAGAGCAGAAACTCGCAGTCTTCATAGCCTGGAACAAACATTGATGGAGTACTCAGATTAATGCTTATAAACACATTATCTACTTAAATTGCTTGGAAATTAACTCATGGTAGAATAAGTGAAAACAAGCACTGACAATAAAGATGAGCACTGACACATTTCCATCTGCCCAAAATCTCTTTTCTTCACTCATTCTAATAATGTTTTCTTTAGAGTTACTGTCTCCAGAAAACTCTTAAGATATTGCTCTATAACAGAAGGCCTTTCCTATGGCCTCCAGCAAAATGTTGCTTTGGAGGTGATTATGTCCTGCTTTGGTCCCTAGAAGCACCGTTGCATTTGCTGGGGAATGTGACTCACACAGCAGTCAGTCCTGCTTACATGCTTTCTCGCTAGAGAGAGCTGCTGCCCATATACTGTTACACCGGGAGTTCCCATCCTTACTTTTCCTGGTTATCAACACTGGCAGCAACTGGAGCTGCAAAACAGGACCTTTTATTATCATCTCAACTCTGGAAGCAACAGCTGCAGGAGTGATTCAGACTGTATATGAAGCTTTTGGATTAGCTGGTGGTGCTCCTAAACCTCTTCCTCCTACCACTGAGAACAGGAAAGGGACTAGCTCAGTTTGTACCCTTTCTGGGAAAGGAGATGGGTGTCCACCTCCACTTTATGTTTCCTCCTTCTGGAGAGAACAGCTGAGTCACTGCAAGAAATCTGTTACCTACACAGGTCATCAATAAATCACTCTTTCCCTAACACCACCATCACCACCATCACCCCTAGAGCAAAGAATGATCAGGAGCAGTGACTCAGAATTGTGTGGGTCTGAATCAACAACTCTAAGAGCTTTTCCTACAGTGATGCTGTTTGCATATGGACTTTAGCTTTGGGCTGTGCCCAAAGTCACATGTTGGTCCAGCAGGCATATCTTACCACGGGATGCTGAATTCAACATCATCATCATCATTAGAAACACTAATGATGATGAAACACAGGTGATTCAGAGATAATTCCTGCACCTAAGCTTCCTTGCACCATATGGACAAAGTAATTCCTATTGAGTCCCTACTTGGTGGGAATTTGAGGCACAATTTTAATGCTGACATAGATGAACTCAGTGTCAAAGTCCAGTAAGTTAAAATATATATATATTAAAAAGACTAAAAGGTAAATACAGCTACGTCTGGATAAGGGACAAATTGTCATGTCAGCTCCATCAACCTGCTATCAGCACTTGGGCCAAGTGAATTTAAGTCAGACTGAACTTTACTGTCATAGTCACATAAATTATGAAAGGCTGAGGGGTTAACACAAAAAGACCAGCTGGGTGATCCAGTGATTGGTGCTGTGCTTCGGTAGTGAGGTGATGAATACCACCAAAGCAAGGAGACAAGATGGGATTGAGTGAGGAAGGGACAAGGAGAAAGAGATGGGAAAGTCAGAAAGAGTTGTAAAGGAGGGATAAATTACTGGAGACTGATTCTTCTGAATAATGAAAAATTGGTGGAAATGTCAAATTACAATATCATCAGTAAAAATATAAGAAATCATTGGGAAAGGTTTCTTATTTTCAATGAACTCGACCAATTACACTAAAGATTACCTCTAGCATTTCCCAGTGTCAGTACTCCAAACATAGATAATCATGGTGCTTGTTAGCCTAGTGGCAAACAACTTTCTTTGTGGTTAATATAAGCATTGTTTCCTTCACAGTGGGCTGACCTGCCTTGCATCAATATCCAGATGTTACATCTCACTTCTGTCCATGCATATTCAGGACTAAATGGAGTGGGGAGGGAAGAAGACTCTCCATGACTCTGGGCCTAGAAGGCTGCCCATTGAAAGAAAACTATAAACCAATGTATTCTGTGAAGTGCAATCAAATTTATCACTCCTCACAATATAAAGTAGTTCACATCTTGGAGATGCACAAAACTTACCTGAATACAGCCCTGAGCAGCCTGCTTTGGCTTTGAGTTAGCCCTGCTCTTTGGGTTGGACTGGGGACCTCTAAAACTTTCCAAACCAAATAGTTTTATGGTTGCAATTGCCAGCTCCTTCCTATAGCCCCAACGTCAGACAGGACCTACACCAAGAAACAGGCAGAAAGACAGCGCTTTGCTTCCCCAGGTTATCTGCACTGTATTTGCTAACTAAATAACTGCATTTATCAGGGAGGAAAATTCTGATCTCCACATTGGGTAGCAGAGAGGGAAGGAGAGACTCCATGCTTATATAAGAAAGCTCCCAGTGTGAAGGGAACAAGCCATAAGTGCCATGGAGTACTGGCAATTCTGGGACAAGTTGGTGCTCACTCATTATATTTCCAGAGGATCTCTGTCTCTCCTATTTACCCTATTCCTCAAGCTGTCTTACCTTACTGGGAGGGCAAGTTTGCTGTGGTAGGGAAGAACCTCTCTAGAGATGCAGGACCTTGACCTCGACCTTTGGCACTAGCAGAGTATCAGTAAAATTTGAAAAGATTTTATAGTGAGTCCAGAACAAGTTTGCAATGCAGCAGCCAAATCCAGTTGTTCTTCTAGCTTTAATAGATTTCCTCTAAATTTATACTGACATGACTAAAAGAGGTTGCTGGCTCAGTATTTCTGCAAAAACAAGCAAAACACAAACTAGCAGCTGTTAAAGAAATACACCACCACCCAGAAGTACTTCCTTATGTCAAGGCACTTTCATGCATTCAAATCCTATGCAGTTCTCTGATGATTTCAGTATCAGGTTCAATTATGCCAATTTACTGAATCGGTTGGTGCATGGAAGTGAGCACGCCCTCTAAAACAGTGAATAGTGCCTTACATAACTACAAAGTCTCCAGTTTTACAGAGAAAACTATAGCACACACACACAAAAAAACATTCTAAACTTCTGAATCACCCTCACAATCACCCTCATTAATCCCAGGCCAATCAAATAGACCATCTACATTTGTTACAGTGTTCAGAAGGACAATGTCCAAGCCATTCATAAAGTGTTGTCTGTTCATTGATTTGGGGAGCATATTTTGAGTGGTGGTGACGAGGAGTAATGTAAATGGGCAGAAATTCAGGAATAAGAAGAATCAGGACTGCTGCTAGCCACCTCCCACCACAGTAACTCCTGTGCCCAGGAAAATCATGAATGGCCACAAGAAGATTCAGGGAGAACTGAGTCAATCACAAGATTTGAAGCTCATTACAAGAAGTAGTTAAGTCTGGGTTTGAGCATGACCTCAATATCAACTGCAACTGAGTATAAAACAAGAAGACATTTATGGGAGGACTCAGGGAGATAGCCCCTATAGCAAACCAGAGAACAAAGAGAAGGTGGAAAGGTAAGTTTAAGACTCAACTAGAGAAAGGTCTTAAAGCTACTGAAATCAGCAGCATAGTAGGATGATAAAACTGAGGACATCAACTGCACCATCATATTTTTCTTTGGCCTAATGTCAGGGATGGCTGCAGGCCTGTCATGGCCTGGGATAATATGCAGCCACGTATGTACAGATCTTGAAGAAAGGGAAATAGAACTTTATGCTGAGCCTAATATTAAAAAAAGCCTGTGTAACAGTAAGACTCATACTCTTCTTGCCTTTAGAGGTAAGACTGATCTGTCTGTGGCTTCTACTGCAGGCATTTACAGGAGATCAGGTCACCTCAGCTCCTGCTACAAATTTAATAGAGAGTTCCTAAACGGAGCTGAAGCTGTGATTTATTTCCATGTAAAGCAGACCCCAATATCTGGTTAGATGTATTGCACCATTAAATCTATTGACTGTATTGACTAGATCTCTACCATCTATAGATAACTTAAAACATATTGCACACACAGATCTGTGCATGAACATAACTAAATTTAGTTATCTTCATGTGGCTTTGAGTCCTGCCTCTCAGGTCAGGCAAAAAGTTTCCCATTCCTCAGGTGCTTTCAGTGCAAATGTCTAAATTCAAGTTACTCACCCAAGGTCTTCTCTGTAGTCAGTAAAACGTTTCAGGCACTGCAAGAGATGATTAACACCATCTATTTTAGAATTATCTTTCAGATGAGTTTAATTGCACTCTAGAAATTTCTATTCTCTGTTTTTCAGCAGCAGCTGTAAAAGGAGCCCAGACTGCTACCTCAGATAAGGCATTAGATGGATGAATCCCATTGTGAATGTTGAGGGGCAGGCTTTCAAGCCCTGAGGAAAAACAGGGAAATATAGTTGTTTTAAGTAATTTAGCACAGAAAAGAGTAGCATTTTTGCAATAATGCCATATTGTGAGAGCAGAAACTGCCATGAGCATGTGGCTGCCAGACCCCATCTCTGCACAATGTCATTGCACCCAGAACCTAACAAGGTAATGAAACAACATCTACAATAATGAGCGAGACAAAATCTGGAGAAATGTCCAAACATCACCAACAATGCAACTAGAAATATATTCTTCTGTGTTTACACAAATCATAAAAAGCTTGGTAATGAATGAACAACGGGGGTTTTGTCCTGGATTAGTACCACAAAAAAAATATTATTTTGTTAATATGCCATGATGTGGGGGTGAAGTATTTGATCATCCATGGGAGTTTAACCAGCATGTGGAGTGTTGAAACAGAAAAGGCAAAAGTCTTCACAAAGTCTCATGAACAAGAAGATGAAAGGATATAGAAAATAAAACATGTTATTGGACACACACATGGGGTGAAACCAATATTATTTCAGTGGGGTAGGATATCTTGGGGTTTTATTTAAGTGAAAGGTCTTATCCAGAGCAAACTGGTTTTTTGCATAGACGCAGGAGGATATCCTCAACGTGAAAAGATCTCACATATAATGATTACGTCTTTTCTAGAAGCCCAAAGATGCTCAGTCCTGCTCTATCTCCATGAGGCCAGCTGGCCCGATCAGCATCCACATCATTGACCTCACTTGCCTCCAAAGCAGGGAGCCATATGCAGGCTCCTTCTGGGACTGGTCCCAGACCTGTGGCAACACTTGATCTGTGCCAAATCACTTAGTTGTCTTAGACTAAAACCAGGGCATGAATCATCCAGCAATGCTGCTATTGGCCAGTGTGTGCCCCTGCTTGTGAACATCCCCGGCAGAGCTTTGCCAATTAGTCTAGACTTGGTTAATGACTACTCTAGGCATGAGAAAAGCTGCTGCCATATCTGCAATGAAAGGATGGTCCTATGCATCTGGTAACACTGCACAGATGATGTCTGCAGTCTGATCAGGGAGCCTCACCCAGCTGTGTGCATTGAAATTCTTTCAGTGCATGTCATAAGAGCAGCAGTGTTAGTTAGCAAAGGTAGAAGAGCAAATTCCAGTTCTTGTAATTACCTTCCTAAATTAATTCCCCTGCAATTTCAATCAGCTGCTCTTGACATTCCCTCCTCAGGGTGTAATCCCTTCTCATAAACACTCTGAGCAGTGCATGGAGAAGCACAAGGGAAGCAAAGATAAACAGAGCTGATGCTGCACTGCTGAGACCCTGGTGGGCAGCTCCCCACTGTGCGCTTTGGGGATTTCACTATCAGTCCCTTGACAGCTGTACTTGCTTCTCCTCCATCCCCACTCAAACCAGAAAATGTTAGACTCTCTGCATTTACACACAGTGGGAAATGCCTTGTAAAGAGTCTTCTGGTTTGGGATTAACATCTCTGTCACTCACCTGAAGTTAGGTATAACTCAAATCTAATAGCTCCTATAAAATATGTAAGAACTAGGACTTGGATGGATCAGGGCATTTAAGCTTTCAGCATTGCTTTAGCTCTACTCTAGTGGCGGATGGCACTAGGAACATTGAATTATTTTGTTGTAAGAGATACACACATCAGAAAAACTAAGATGGGAATATAACAATTAAATGCATATCACTGAACTAAATAGATAAATATAGCCTAACAATCAAGATTGAGCAAAAATAAATGAGGAAATATTTGCTGATTTGACATAGGTGCAATGTCTCATAAAATCTTAGTTCTAGTATTAGTCAGATGACCAGGAGAAACTACATGAAATTAAACACTGGCTTCAGAGTTATAAATCAAGCCATAGCAAGTTATACTGTATTTACCAGCAAGGGGGGAAGTTATTTAGTGAAGTGCTGAATGATTTTCATAGTTCTGGTCTTATTAAATACTTCCGTAATGATCTATAAAAAGAATTAAACTGAGTGTTAACAGAATTACAAGGCACTAATCTGGAAGGTGATCAAACACCAGTGAGGACAGAAGAAAGTAAATACAAAAAGCGTCTGAGATTTAAAAATACCACTGAAGTGTCAACTTGACAATCACAAACTAAAACAGGTTGGCAAAGGAACGCAAAACACATCCATACAGCTCTCAGCAACTTTGAAAACAGGGAGGACAAGCAAGGTGCAAGTATCCATAAAATGAAATAAAGTCTGTAAAGTCAAAGAAAGCAAAGTACAACAACCAGCCTAGACAGCATTAGGATTCCTCCACTTCTGTTGCCATACAATGGACCTGTAATGCTCCACCACTATGTACCAGTAACCTAGAAAAAGTAAAGTAGGATAGACTTTGGCAAGGTTAATGCATGGAGGAGGAGAGAGTGAGAGAACATGTCTCCTGAAGAGACACTGGATGCTTCACATGTCATGGTCTCAGCCTCTCTCCAAACTGAGATTTAGCAGTGTTGGAGATATGTAACTTCAGCATGGTTTTTAAAACACACACAAATGAGCAAAAGGCAGTACTTCTAAAGAGGGCAAGGTGTTGTCCTGGTGATTATAACCAGAGATGGCTATTAAGGTACAGAAGGAACAAAGGCCTGAGACAGCTTGAGGAGAACTGTAGCATAGGAGGATCTCACCAGGCCCAAGTAGAGCAGCAAGTTAGTTGTGCAGAGGAAGATGATGATACCTAGTCCTGCTTTCCACCAAATCTCAGTTTCATTCTTCTGCTTTGGATGACCTCAGTGTCACCTTAGACAGACGTTCCTTCTAACCTCAGTGGGACCTTTCACATGCTCCAAGATAAACATGCTCTTAAGTCGCTTGCTCACTTAGGGCTAGGGAAGGCAATTTACAGATTTCCAGCCAGAAAATTCTCCCAAAGTGCCTTTTTCCAAAGTAGGTTACCACAAACCTAAATATCCCTGGGCATGTTCCTCTATCCACAGGAAATGCTGTTTCCCAGCTATGATCCTAAAACAGAAGGTAGCATATACTTAATGGCTCTTGTGGTCCATATTCTTTGTAAAGATTTTAATATTTAAGTTATCCCATTTAATACATTATCTGCCAGAAGCAAGAGCAGATGCAATGTCCTTTCTGTAAAGTTCCACACGCAAGA
Organism: Megaceryle torquata; assembly: GCA_024611175.1. NCBI lineage: Eukaryota > Metazoa > Chordata > Aves > Coraciiformes > Cerylidae > Megaceryle > Megaceryle torquata. Next base: position 7,205 of record JANIJG010026144.1, on the reverse strand, counting down.
AGGGAATGTAGCATTATTAAACACAAGAATATAAATTATAATTTGTTTATAGCATGTGAGGCTGATCATGGTAGTACCCAACCACCCAGCTGCCTGGCCTATGTTGAAGTTCACCACTCTATTATGTTTTTATATAAGATATAACTGATCTTAACACTCACTTCACTGATTTTATTTGGAAAGTTTCTTACAGCTGTTAAATTAGGTCCAAATTACTCAAGTATAGACCTTGTCCTTGAATATACATGCCATCACCTGACCTTGTGCACACACCTCAGTGCTGGAAAGAACTTTTTACTGACCAAGAGCTACACAGTTGTGCTCTACATACATGCAAGGGTTTGTATGTTGGTTAAACTATACATAAAAAAGATGTTATCAAGTGGTATTTGAAGACAGGGAGTCCCAAAGAAAGAACACAAAGATAGCAGGTGAGTAGCCTTTGGGGTGATGTTTCAGAGAAGTAGGAACTGCTGGGGCACCTTCATGTTCACTTGCACACACTCAGGCACACAGTGATGTATAATTGGTGTCATATGCATCTGAGGATTTTTTAATCCAGCTGTTAATCTGCATAGTCTTTAGTTATTATTTTTTCCATTAAGTTTGTTTTGAATGTTTCTACATTCTGCACCACAAAGAGCAAACAGGTGTGGAAAGTCTCTCCCTGCTCATTTTAAACGTTTCCCTAATATCCATCTCAGATTAAAACAAGAAGTAAAACCCGTGTGACCTCTCCACCTGTCAGTCAACCCAGGGTTGCCCAGACCCCGCTGTGCCCTGTAATGATCTCCAGTTTGCTGCAAGGAGCAAAGAGACACAGGAGAAGAAACTCAGGTGGCTTTTACAAAGCAAGTGTACCTCCAACCAGACTCCTAGCTGCTGCACTGGAGATACTGCAATTAGTCCTGGGCTTTACTGCTGACCATGCCTCCAGGACTGCTGGGGTAGCAGTGAGATGGTGCTCCTTTTCACTACCAAATTTCTCAAAAGAGAAGAAAAACATGGTTTTCTGGCTGCTAGAGGGGCTTTGATGTATCAACTCTCATCAAATGATGAAATTTGGGATTGTCCAGTTTTATAGAAATTGCACCAGGGGCTATGACTTCTTTCTGAGGGGTTTATTCCTGGGCTGAGCTGACAGCATCGAAAGACCAGCTATAGCGGGTTTCCTGTCACCGTCAGCGCTAACGCTCGGCCACACAGCGAGACCTCCCTCGTGCATTGCCAGCCGTGGTGGATCTCGACACCCATCCAGGTGAGGCTGCACCGTATGGTGTGAGCAGGGAATTGCACTTGCAGAAGGACGCTCAGGGACCTTCATTCCCAGGGGTTTGGGAGGACACTGAAGCAGATGCCTGTGCTACAGGCAACCGTATGCCTGCAGCTCCTGCAAGCCCATCGAGCAGACATGAGCAGCACCAAAACTCGGCAAGTTAGCAGCGTAGCCATGGCAACGCCGAGCGCGAGGGCTGACTGACCCAACGTGCCCCGGGAGTGGGTCTTGCTGTTGGTGCCGATGCCCTAGCAAGGAGATATGAGGCTGTAGGTGAAAATACACCTATTCCAACCAAAGCACCAGGTCTGTAATTTCAAAGGTAGCTTAGGTGATTAAACAAGCTTTGGGGATCTACGAGCTTCTGAAGTGACTCTGAAGCTATGCTCAAGGATCACAAGCTGCTCACATTACACAGGCTGTGGCTTCCTCAGGCTCTGCTGCCCCTTCTCGTTCCTACCAGCAAACCCCAGCTTTCGGCAGCTGGTGACCACAGCCTGTGATCTCAGGTGATCCCAGTTGCTTCTCACTAAACCACACGCAAGTCGAGGGCAGAGTCATCAAGCCTCAAAGGAGATGAAAGAGCAGAGGTGTGTGGTGAGGTCTCCAATGACTAAGACTTCATTATCTTTTACAAAGTATACTGCAGAATATTTATCTATGCATTATGATGAATTAACATAAATAATTAAAACAGACCTTGTATTGGTGAACACATAAGCAAAGGGCACTTGCTAATGGACCAGGCTTGCTCTGCTGCACAGGGACTTGGAGAAGTCCATGCCAAAGAGGCAAAGGAAGGATTCACATTTGTCCTTTCCTTTTACCCCGAGCCTGCTCCCATCTCACCTCAGATAGCTGACACAGGCTGGTGGATCAGCACATCTTACAGAGCATTTCTTGAAGGGCAAAGAGGAAACTAATGGAAACCCCCCAGACCTTCAACCTGTTCTCCAAGCCCCATGACACACTTTTCTGCAAACAGCTCACCAATGATCAGACATGCTAGAGGTGCTCACCAGTGCTTCCCAAAAATACTGATCATTTGGTGGCTTGCCTGACTCTGCCTTCTTTTTTTTATTTCAGGTATTAAGTGGTATTGAAAGAAGATTGCAGGGCAAATAAGGAAAGGTTTTCAAGTGTTCCCCATGGTTTCCCTCTCTCATCAACAGATACCCCATGGTGATCTATATCAGCAGAGTACAGCCAATATTGCACACTTTCCCAAAAAACAAAATCTAATCCCAAGCTTTATTCTAGTCTTACTTTTCCATGAAAGTAAAGGCTGCAAGTGTCTCAGAAGATGGTGTGAAAGTAAAAATATCTCTGATCTATCTCTCCTTCAGACTCTCTTTTCTTTAAGTCAGGCTGAAAACTTTCAACAAATTGCAATTGTGAACTTGATCTGTATTTTGTTATCTTCCCAGGTTCTGTCCATTATCTGTCCAATATTTTGTGCTTACAATTTAAAATAAACTGGAAAATTAAATCTTACTTGTTTTCATTTTTTCATTCAAAAATGCACAGAAGCATAAATGAATCATTTGGATGGCTTGTGGAGGCAAAAAGGTCTTGAGTTGGTATCCCTGGCCAAAGCACGTATCCTATGAGGCACAACCACAGGGGTTTTCCTGCAATATATTGCACTGCTCAACACAATGGAAAATACAGTACATCATGGCAGCAGCAGTTATACCTGCAAAGAGACTTGCTCAGAAAAGCACAGGGATAGATTGTAGCCTGACCTGCAGCCTTCAAGAGATACTTCCAAATTAAAAACTTTAAAATTTAAATCAGATTTCTTTTTTCTTTCTTTTTTTAATTTTTTTTTTAACTGAAAATGTTCAGCAGGTGTTTAGCTTTACAGATGTGGAATTTTTCACAGGAAAATAAATTTTCTTTTACCAACTATGCCATTAAGATATTTCCATATTTCCAAGAAGTCTGTGAACCTTGGTGTCCTACCAGGGGGGAACTTCACAGGTGTTAACGTAAATCTCCTGTCTAGCAGAGCTGACAGAGAATAAATGTTTTCAGATGGCGAAGAAAAGAGTCAGTCAGCTTCTTTAGGACCAAATCACCTTTCTCATTGCTGTAAGGATAGGCTTGAACAAACTCATTGGTGCAGAACAAGGAAGATGGAAGAATTGCAAGGAAGATCTCTCATGTCGCTTTCCGTAAATCACTGCCAGTGAAAGCTGAACACAAAAACTGCCATCAGGAATTCCTCCCTTTCTCCCCTGCATCTCTGTCCCTAGGGCTTGGTAGGACCTGATCACATTTATTCATTCTCACTGAACTATTTCAATAGAATGAACCATTTCAGTAGATCCAACCCCACCTAAACTGAAGTGAGCGTTTACAACAGGCACTGCATCAAACCTTATTTATGTACACATCATAACAGTGAGATACACAAAGGATCATGACCCCCTTGCAGCCATATGGGCATCACTGTAATGAGACCCCATCTGTACCACCTCTTTAAAAGCTCTGGCACCCAAAGCTTAGACCTTTGCAAAGCTACTTCCTTCCCCCACACAACATCCTCGGTGTGTCCTGAAATTTGCAACCCTCTTCCATCAGCAGCTTCCCACCTTCTAAATCCTGGGATACACATAGCACTGAAATCGTTTGCATCATCCCTTCATTGAACACCTCTGAATGCTTGGATATTCATCACATCCACCCATGCTGCAATCCCTTTTGTCCCTCATGTGTTTATTCTCTGGGGGGTTTTTTTGTATATGAGAGCAACCTTCTTACTCTGAATTTCAGTTGCACGGTATTTATTGCAAAGTTATTCAGAAGATGAGGCAAAGTGTAACATGACATTAAGATAAATGGGACTCTTCTTGAAAATTAAGACAGCATCAAATTTGTAGATTTTATAGAAAGGCTTGTCAATCTCTCATGTACCCAAAGGAAAATGTAAACTGTTCTAGTGTGAAAGGAAGCACTGGAGGACTGCTGGGATGGCATTACACAGTGTCACAGCAGCACCTCCAACACGAGAGAAACTCCTTTTCAGAAAGAAAAAGGTTAAAATATAATTCATCTAAAAGCAAGAACAAAGATTCTGGGTATCAACTTAGGTGCTGCTTTCCCATGGCACTGCTCCTGCTCTCAAGCAGGTCATCATTCTCCAGTTACAGGAACAAGCTCTGAAGCCTGTCAGCAAGATCTCGGAACACTCTTCCATCAGTTTTGGCACATTTCTTTTCTAGGGTTTGATCCTACACTGAGGTAAGAACCCACAACTTTTACTGAGTTCAGAAGGAGCTGAGACTGAACAGCAACACAGTGGGGCCAACGGCAGCCTTGGACTGCTGAGCCCCCCTGGGTGTCCTAGGAAGGGATGGGATGTCTGTACTGGGCTGACAGACCAGGACTTGTGTTTTCTACTTCTTTTAAGAAAAAGAACACCTAAAAGTGTTTTTTTTCATTAATATTGATTTTGGCACTGAGCATCTTACCAAGACTGTTACTGACTTCTGCAAGAGCAGGTCAGACTCACACCCCAGTTTTGCAGGACTGTGTAGTCACCACACAGTTGAGAAAGAGAAGCTGGCCACACAGACTGTCAGGTCCCCTCCTGTGAAGGATCAAACCTTACAAACATAGAATTTTTTTTCCCATTCTATGATCTATATTGCATAAGGATCTTAAAGATAAACACACATCTAGAGAGCTATCTAAAATGAATGTTGTAACTTGGAAATTCTTATTCCACTGCAAATAAATGTTAATCTCTAAGGTCATCTGAGCCTTTCTGGACTCATCCACTGTCCTATTGCAAATATCCAGACATGAGCCTGGGCATGGAGTTGATCAAGCTGCCACAGCTGGCAACAGAGAGAGGCCAACTGCTCATAGTATTCTGGCATGTGCTAAAGCCTCACTTATGCAGTGTGGGGGAGGCTGACCAATCCAGGATGAATGGGGTCCCCTCCATGCACCCATGGCTCTTCCCAAGAAGCAGCAGCATTATGTAATATGGGACTCAACTGAACAGCAAGCTCTGGACCAGAGAGTCTTCCCAACATATCACACCCCAAATGCTGTCACTCCCTGCCTGCTAGTGCAAGTTTTCCTATGCAAAAAGGGGCAAAAGAACTGAAAAAAACTGTCACAGTGTCCACATTTTCACCAAAATTAAGCTGGAAAGCAGGAGCCAGTGGCCCAAGATGCACTTTATGAAAACACTGAAAAGAGGGAAGCAGCAATGAGTGAGTGGTACACAGCAGCACTTCCATACTGAATGCTGCTTCTTACTCCTCACCCAGGGCTAAATCCCTGCCAACATTACCAATAAATTTGCCTGAAAGTAAAATCACAGCCCTACACTCAAGGTGTTTATCTGTAAGTGCAAAGACTACAGGATCAGGACTTCCCAGGATCCAGCTGTAGGCTCACAGACCATGCAGCCAAGAGCACTTTGTTGTGGGCAAATAAACCAATTTCAGAAATCACTGCTTAAATCCTCTGTCACATAGAGCTCTGTACACATTACAGGATTAAAGAAAAACAGTAATACCTTGATCGTAGATAATCTCGTGTTTTCAAACACATTCAGAACACTAAAAAGGCACATTTATTTTAATAGTGCTCTGACAACTCCCTTGTATGCTGTAAACAGATTTCTTTTTTCTGTACTCTTTATGAAATGGCAACAGAAATTTTAGGAATGCAAAACAGTGGTCATTAACTTGACTTGTCACCTTTAGGTCCCCAAACGAGTTCGTTTAATTTCAGTTCGCTTGTGGTCAGTTTAACTTTCTGGCTGGCAGTGCTGCAATGCTCGGGTTTCATGCACTGCAGGGTGACGCTTACGGGACCAAAACCCGATGTTTTTCATTCGGTACTTTCAACTATTGAAAAGAGTCGGTTCACTCGGGCTTTATGACAGCTAGTTGAACCGCACGCAATGCTCTAGGCTGAACTGAAGCTGGTAGTTTACCCCTTCAGCACTTCGAGCCTTAAAACTGCTCAGAGGTTGGTTTTTCTGACATCCCTTTTCCAGGGTTTAAGACACACCGGCTCGGGCATGCCGCTCCAAGGCAAGGCGGGTGTACGTACAAAACAGACACAGTCTTAAAAAAAGCTGCTAATTTTCGAAAACCCGACGACAGAAAAAAAAAAAAAAAATCACTCAGCAGCACACCCCAGAATAAAACCTTTGCCATTCCCGCTCGGTGCTGGAGGGAGCCCCCCGGAGCGCCTTACGCCGAGAATGATAAAGCAAAACGGTGGCCCCGGGCTCATCTCCTCGGGGCAGACGCCGTGGCAGCCTCTCGCCGCCCCGGGACGCGCCCCCGGGGGAGCCCCGCTCCGCGCTCCCGCTCCGCGTTGCCGCTCCGCTCTCCGCGGGGGCTCCGCGCCCGCGTTACTCACACGAAGGCGTGATAGAGCAGCGCCCAGCCCCGGGGTCGCTCCAGAGCGTCGTAGATCAAAGTTTGGATGCGGCGGTACTTGGCGTGGTTCCGCTTCACCGGGCGGCTCAGGGGGGTCTTCGCCAGCAGCCCCAGCCCCGGCGGGCTCCGCTTGCCTCCCTCCTCCTTCCCGCCGCCCTCCAGCAGCAGCGTCCCGTCGCGGTCCGCGCCGGTGCCCAGGGCCAGCGAGCCCTGCTCGGGGTCGCCAACGCTGCCCGCCGCCGCTCGCCGCCCGGCCGCCGCCGCCGCCCCGCCGGCCGCGCTACCGCCCGCCGCTCCACGTCGCGCTTTCAGCCCCATCGTCGCCACCGGGCCCCGGAGGCGAGCTGCAGATCGGCGGCGGCAGCCCCGGGAGCCCCAAGGCCATGATCCGAGCTCCCCGCCCCTCCCCCCTGAAAAATTATTTCTTTATCTATTTTTATATATAGACATGTATATATACATATATATATATGGAGGGAGGGGGGTAAAAAAAAAGGTGGGGAGGGGGGAGGCAG
>JANIJG010026143.1:0-97488 GCA_024611175.1 Megaceryle torquata | reverse complement strand
TTTGCCCAGCTCTCCAGTCTGTCCAGATCTCACTGGATGGCAGCACAGCCTGCCGGTGCGTCAGCCACTCCTCCCAGAGAAATGACCCAGGAAAGAAATGCTGCAGTTTTTAAAGAGCAGCTAAAACAAACACGTATGAGAAATGTGTTTAAAGCTGCAGGAGTGCAGCCAGATCTGCTACGTTGCAGCTGGGACATCTGTAAGGGCTGTCAGGACAGCCCTTGAAGGTGAAAGAGTCCAACATCTTTTGCCAAGGCAGGAGCTTTGGCTTGTGTGCTGGAGGAAGTTGCAGAACTAAGAGTACCTAGCCAGCCTAACCCGAAAATTTAGCTCCACTGAGAGGAGTTTTTATATCAATAAAAATCTAAGGGAGATCTAAAGGAGAAGAGTCACCTCTCATGGGGTGTTCAAAAAGCTTTGTAGGTTCAATCAGGTTCAAACCAACGCTTAGCTGCTTTGCTGACAAAATTGGTTTCCCTGCTTTCAAGTATTAATACTTCTTCAGCTGCAGCTCAGTTACCTGTCTGCATAGCATGCCAGCTCGCTCCACGTTTCTGTTCCAAGGAAAAGGGAGACTGTGCATGGGAAGAACTGAAGAACTTTACCTTGCCCTCACAATCCTTCATCTAAAGACTTCATTGCATGCAAGAGGTGCCTAATGCACACGGGCACTCACAGACACAGCTAAAGCTGCTCGGTTTCTGGAGTTCAGCTGTGGTCAATTCATCAAAAATACTTCAGAGTTCCTTCCTCTGCTTGCAAAAGGACAGCTCCATGTCCTCATTTTCACTATTAGAATGCTTTTGAAAAACTCCCCCATTATTTAGTACTTTGAAAGCATGCTGTCTCTTCAAGCATAAAATGTTGGCACTGATAGAGCCTGTGGGGTTTTATACAGTAAATAGATCAGATTATTTTGTTTAAAACTATTGTTCTAAATACAATCAGAGATTTCTGGCTCTTGGATTGTGTTCATTTTGGCCTCAACACAGCTGAAATTCTGACTTGTAGCCCATATAAATATTCAGACTTTGAGCATTTATTTTCATTCTAATCATATTCATAGAGTTCATTTGACTGTTTTTTTAAAGAAGAAAAGTACTCATAAATCAGATTAAATAGATCACTTTGCTACATAGTTCTTTCATAAATCTCTGTTATTCAGAGCAAGATATTATTGCCAGATTTTCTCCTGCAACCTCTGTAAACATTTACTTTACAATCCTGTAATTGCTTTAACATACATTTTTGTGCACAAGCTAACTATTCTCCATTAATTTTATTAGCAGGGAGATTATGTGTAATGTTCTAATTTCATAAAGTTGTACACTCATAAGAATTTATTAAAATACCCCAACCAGTCTTAGCAAATTCTATCCTGTGCTTTGCAAGCAGGCTAACCTCCAGCTATCCTAGTGAACCATGCAATGAGACACTAACAAGTTTCAGGAGCACACCCCAAGCCTAGTCAGAAAAGATCCATTTCAGCCTTTAAGCCCATGCATCTCTGATATTTTATCCAGGATTTATCCAGGAATACTATTTGCATGTTCGCATCTGGGAGCAGATTCTGACTTCAGACTTGGGTGACATGAATGGACAGAAAATTAATAGATACCTCGGTAACAAAAGCATCATTCATATTTTTCTGAACAAAATCAAAGTTAATTTTTGGATCAACTGCAGCTTGTGGGCTGGCTCTCCCCACAATCCTCATGTGTGCTTTTGCAACTGCATTCTGTAATGCAGTGAATAATATAGAGCCTTTTAGCTCAGTATTCCTGGTTCAGGTGAACAATTTGTCAGCATGTTCTCAGTGTTGGGCATTCTCTTTTCACAGCGTAGATAGCAAAAGTTGCCATCTACTGTGACGTGAAGTCTACGCACTGCAGACCCATAATATTCCTGAGAGACAGGCAAAGGCAAGGGAGTGGAAGAGACATCAAGCACCAACAGGGAGCTCCCAGCCTGCGGCAAGGTATAGCTCCCAACCTTCATGGACCCTGTGTGGTTTATGCAAGATGTAGCACATTGCTTGAGACCACTGCTTTTAAAATATTGACATAGAAATTTATCACAATTATAATTAATTATTGCCTGCCTTGTCGGTTTCTGCAGTACTCAGGGAATGGTTCTGGAACTATAAAACTAGTCTCAGTGCAATGGATGGTTTACTGTGGTCAGGACTGAACACTGGAAAACCTGCAGTATGGCTAATTCAGTGCAGCTGCTCTGCAAAAGCACACACGACTTGGGTAACCTGGCTTTGAAAACACAGGGCTTTCCAGAAGACACAAATTCCAAAACTGAAGATATGAGAACTCCTATACCACAAATATCTTTTGCCATATGGCACGCAAGCATCAGGAGCTATCTGAGATTCTCCGATGCATCGTTCAAAATCCTCTTCAGTGTCTGAATATACTTTAAAAAAAGAATCTAATTATACATTGTTAGAAAACACCCACTGCATTTTTACCAGATCTTTGAGGAGAGGGAGAAGGCAATTATCTAAAGTATATTTAAAGGAAACTTCGGAAAATTTTCTAGCTTTGCAACTTTTTTGTTTTTCCAGAAAATAAAATCGTGCTTCAGCCAGTTCAACTTATTATACACTAACAGAATGTTCTAGAGTTCATAATTATACCCAAATAGTGCATTTCTCTCCACAAGTATTATCTTTCAGTGTGTTCATAGTGCAGCCATTCCTTTTTCACAGTGTATGTAGTGTTAACATCAACATTACAACTACATCTTTCTATTCTAGAGAGATATAAATAGAGAGCCAGAAGGGAGCAGATCTTGTAGGCAGACTTGCTTATTAAAGGCTCCAGAATAGAATCCAGTGCCTTCTTGTCAGACTAAACCATGTTATGCTGAAAGGCAGTCAGTAAGGAATGAGATCTTCAGCAGAATATATCACTTTCTTTGACTATCTGGTTACAAACTTAAATCTCAGTTACTGTTAAACATTCCTGTCTCACTGCACTCATCTAGCTTCAGTGTCCAGCCAATGATCTCCTGCATGCCTTTGTCCACAGATTCAAGAGCCTGTTAGAACCTATCCGAGTATTTATATGTTGTAATCAAGTTGCCCCACAAGCCTCTTCCTGATAAACTCAACAGACAGAGTTCCCAAGACCTCTCCATGGAAGGCATTATCACTAGTCCTTGCATCAGTCTGGGAATTCTTAGAACATTCTGCTGCTTCATAGCAGCTGCTTGGTTTTTTTCCTCCCCCTCTTTTTTTTTTAACTATGATCCGATCATCTTCCACAATAGCAATGTCATACAAATCAGTATCACCCATTTTTTATTACAACTATTTATTTTTTATTATTTATTATGCCTCCGTTAGCCATCTGTGGATCTTTTTTTCCAGTGCTGAACACATACGTGGAATACTGTCTTAGTTGCCTGTCATATTCAACAGCAGGCGCAGTGCCCCTTTCCATCCACGTAGCTGGCAGTCCTTGTTCCTAAAGATGTGGTTTCCAAATGAGTCGGTTAATTGGTTTATTAAGTGTCTCTGATTCCCTGCTTATCCTGTCACTTAATAATCTACCAATCACTGCGTTATCCCATTTTTAACGCTTATCCTCACATTATTGAGACACTGCACCTACCACGTGGTGTTGCAATGTGAAGGAGTAGAAATACACATCTCGTCCAAAAAGTACATTTACCTCAGAGGCTGAAATCAGGTTTGTCTGACCACATGAATTACACTCTTATTCTTCAGTTCTCTGTCAGGAAAAAAAAAAACAAAACCAAACTTTCTTCCTAAGATTTTTCTTGCCTTTCTCTACAACATCAAAACTACTCCATTTGAAAATAAGATTTCACTAAGCAATTTCCCTGTTCCTGTGGAATGATGGTGATATTCTTAATCTTCTCTTCTCCTCTTCTGCATTTTAAAGTTTTTAATGTATGCTGTTTGATTTCCCCCTGTGTTTTACATTCTGTATTTCTAATGCCTTTCTTTGTTTCCTCCTAAAGTAGGATATGCTTGTAACCAAACCAATAGATTAAAATTGCCCAGGAATATTGGGTTTTTGACCATCTAGAAAAATCTTGGAGATCTTTGAGATTTCTTTGACATTTTTTCTATGCATGTGTACACATACACACAAACATGGATATGTCCTCATTTTTCTCTGTCTTTGATAAAGTAGACCTTGGGAATCAGCCACCGTAGACAACAGTGGCTGGGACTGGTCCTCTTTCTATCTACTGTTGCTGTAATCAGGCCACAATCACCAGCTTCTGTGTAAACACTGATTACTGGTCCAAAACCTAACTCCTTTCCTCCTTAGAAATTAGGCTGAAAATGCAGCTGGTATGTATAAAGAGAAAGAAACTTTGAAACAGAAAATTTGGCTTTTCAAATAAGAACTTTAATAATGCTTTAGGTTGGGTGCTTAAGAACTTCGACATAGGAGCTTAAGGCTCAAACTGATCTTCTCCCATAGGCCCTGATTTTTTTGTCACCACATTTTGCAGAGGGCTTAGAAAATCATTTGTCATGTTATCCTGTTTTATTTATGACCCACAAAAGGTTTTGCACCAGTATCTTCCGATGGGCTTTGCAGCAGTAAAGCGTTTGAGTCAGAATTAATATGTTCTCCTTCACCGATTTAATTAATACAAGCAAAGGTCTCTGCAATATTCTGGTTAACAGACACGTGCATCATCAGAAAACTAATTCAGACCCATGCTCTTCTAGGTTCCTAATTTTCCCTAACTAGTATCTGAATTTTGTGCAGACCAACAGCTTTTGATAAACCTGACAAATGAAATGGTTCTGGTTACCTTAGGAGAGATTGCTCCTTCCTTTATGGCTTCAAAACCTATCTGTAAAATCCATATCATTTAGAAGCACTGTCATATAAGAAAGAGAATAAGCTGCTTGTGACAATTTGAAAGTTGAAATTAGAATGTAACTATTTTTTTCTGGAGGAAATCCCCATACGTGTCAATTGTAGCAGCTAGAATTGATTCTCCTGGTTATTTACGTAGTTGGGGTAAAGGCAAAACCGAACAAGCTGAAGCTGGAAGGGTAACTGCCAATTCTTCCAGCACAGCCCTCCCCGGCAGCATAGCAGGCCCTGTGCTTCTGCAGCATTCCCACCAAACTATGCTTAGTGCTTTTTTTCACAAGGGAAGAGCAGCTAGAAGACTGCTAAGCTGGAACCCTCCAGAGTCTAATTTTTCTCTGCCTATGCTGGTGCTTGGTGAGAAGCTGCCTGGTTTGTTTTATGAATGGTGAATAGATTGCATGACTGTTTCGATTTTTATTCTTTGTTTTATTTGTTTACTATTTATTCCACTGACAGATTATATAAATGTGTTGCTATGGCTTTACGTACAACATAAGAAAACAGTTTTCAACAAGGTTGATCTGGAGGCTCAACAAAGAAAACGGTGACAGCAGTGGAGAGGGTGATCGTGAAGGGGAGAAGGAGGCTCAGATCAGGAGACAACACGATGGACTATCAATTAGCTAGGTACTTTTTGCCTGTAATCACTGCATTTCATTCTCAGAGCCAAGTAACACTAAGTGTATGGAGAGACCTCATAAGGATGAGACTCAAGAGGAAAGGGAATACGAGATTTACCCAACCTTAGTGCCAAGACCTTGACAAACAAAACAGTCCTATTAAAACAATAACCTCGGCAATCCCAGCTGATTGCTAAAATCGGTGGCTTCCTGATAGATAAAATCTATCCTGATAGATAAAATCGGTGGCTTCCTAACAGGCAGTTACCAACGCCTCACCCCTAACGTGGGAGGAATGTTTTGATCACCACATAATGGTGTGGTAATGCACAGCTCTGTAACTCTGCTTTGAGCACCAGCTTCTCCCCTGCTTCAGGGAGAGGCTGAAGGAGAACAACCTGCTCTCCCAAGGTCAACATGGGAGAATGGAAACCACCTCACAGCCCAGAAAAAGAAGTTTTGCATTTAAGAGGCATTGCACTCACTTACAGCTTCTTTACAGTGTCGATTGCCAGCCTAGTTAATTATTTGACAGTAATGAACTAATGGCTAGTTAATTATTGTCAAAAGTTCAGCTTTCCTGCAAATGCAGCCAACCCAAATAGCTCAAGAATGCACTGAGCACAAGAGAAGGATGTTTAGCAAAAATCAGTAGGTACTTTGGTACACTGGTGTCTGGTGACTACAGCGAAGCACTGCAAATGCTTTTGCATTTGAAAGCAGCTTTGTGCATAGGAGTAAAAAATATTCACAAAAAATCACCTCCTTTTTAGGTGAGACAGGTAGGGCCATGTGCAAACCATGCCATGCATTACTTGCTTTTCTTGAGACAGTATCAACTGGGAATTTATTTCAGAAGACCTGATATAATCAGAGAGCTCCCACAAAGCTTTCAGAAAAGGATGGATGCTATCAAGCTAAGCTGTGGCACATCACTAGTGGTTAAATTGATAGTGTAAAATGAAAAAAAAAGGGGGGGGGCAAAAAAGGGTGGAACACCCATAATAAAAAGGTTATGGAGGACATAAAGACATTTTACTGTAAAAATAAATAAATAAAGACATTTAAAATAAAAATACATAAGAGACATAAAGAGATATAAATAAAGACATTTTGTTGTAGCTAACAATGAACAGGAAATAGCATCTGCATTGAAGCAGAAAAAGAAGTGAGCTAACACAACAAGACCAGTGACTTTGACTGCAGACTTGCTGAACCCATTAAAAGCCATGACAAGAAAGGTATAGGCACCGTCTGCAAGATTTATGATGCTGCTTGCAGGGAGAGGCTAGAAGCAAACACTGCCAAAAGAAGCAAGCAAGAATTAAAACGATAGTGTTTAAAATATGTGAAAACGAAGTACATTGGTGAATAAAGAAGCCATAGGAATAACAAAAGAAGTATCCTAGACACTGTGTCAGAAAACACTGTGTAAGCATTTTGTCCTTTACCAGGAATCCTGGGGAAAGGACACTGACAAACAACTGCTTGCCTGGTCAAGTAAATCAGGTTTTCTATTCATGTATGTCAGAAAAAGCTGAAGCTAAGAGGTTCTTGTGTATTTTTCACCCTTCTGTGCTGCCTGCATTTTAGCTGGGAAACCACAACTGAGAACAGAAAAGTAGGACAAAAATGTGAAGCAGTCATGCCAAAGTAACAAATCTTAAGGCCTGAGAAATAGGGTTCAGCAAAATATGTGTGCTAGAGCAGACAGACAGCTGATCCAATTTTTAAACCCCCCAGTTTTCCCAAGTCTTATTTATGCATTAGCCATGGAGAAGACATAAGGTGAAATAGGGGTGTTATTTTTTTCTTTTAATATATGCCCTGATCAAAACTGAAATGACATTTCTGTGCTGTAATTGGCACTACTCAAAGCGTATTTCCCTTTGGAAGTCAGTGACTAGTTGAAATATCACTCTTCTATATGTCATAAATGAAGTATCACTTCTTCTGTATGTCATAAACAAGTTACATGAGTTATTTTCAAGGCCCATTGTCACTTTTGGCTCCTGCAGAAATTTTTTAACCACAATTTTTCAAATTGAACTGGACACTTTCAACTAAGAAGACAAACTTTAGGCAGGGTGTCTTGAATCCCAACCTCGTCCAGCCTTCATGTTGTCTGAAGAACTATTGTGACCAGAAAAGGCTGATTTCCTTTCACAAGCTGCAGGCATGACAAGCCAACACTGATTGCAAGGAACAGGAACAAACTCCTGCTTGCAGGCTAGCTCGTGATGGACAGCAGAAGACTTTATACAAAGACCTCCTATTGCACTAGGGTAAAAAACCCCAAAACTACTAGTAACACAAATAAATTCGTACTGCACCCATGAAGGAAAGAAAATGGTTTTTTGCACATCTCTGGACAATGTTTTGGTAAATGCCATGCCCCCAAACATCACTGTCCTGTCCTCTTATGTTCCCTTTCAACTGTTCTCCGCAGCAAGCTGGTGCTGCCACCCTGCTCTGTTTTGTTAACTCTGTGAATGACAAATTGTTTTAGTGGGGTGTGACCACTGTGTCATCTGGCAAGCACTCCAACTCAGAAAGCCAATGTATTCCTAGCTCCATATCTGCAAGGCTTTAATGAAGTCTTGTGAAGAAGCATCAGTTATCAGAGAAGATTCATTAAAGATGAGGGCATCCTTGCATAGGATTAATTGCTCTAACTCACCAGCTTGTGTTGTTTGTGAAAACTGGAGCCTGACAAGTGGTGCTCTCAATTCACATTGTTGCAGTGTTTTGTGCCTGCTTTAGAGCTTTCCCACTCTACCCATGAATCAAAGGGAATGGATTTCTTTTCTTTTTCTTTTTTTCATGACAGAAGAGACTTGTTCTGATGGGGTCTGTGCATACCCTTGTCTAGAAAAGCTACCAAAAGCTATGCTACTGTAAACTTGCTGAAGAAGAATTATAAGGGTATCATCAGCAGTATGTTCCAGGGTAGTTAACTACTGGACTACACCATTTTTAAATATCAATGTGGCAAATGTTTTGGTGCTGCAGGTCTGATTCAAATTAAAGTAAAATCCTAGCCTTTTAAGAAGACATGTGGCAAACCATTACTTGATGAAAATGAATGTCCTCTGTTAAGTTGGAAAGCCTCTGGCATATATTTGTTTTGATTTAATAAAAAAAAAAAGAAATCTTTTAAAATTCATCTGTGATGCTTTTTATGCATGCAATAGCTTCCAGTTTACCCAAACATTCCTTAGTTCCACCTTGCAAGCTCATTAAACTATGGCACTTGTCATTCATAATCTGTGTCAAAGTTCACATTTGAGACTGTTTAAATGAAGGACTAAAAAGATCAGAACTGTCAGTACCACTCATTTTGCTTAGAAATACATGTCAGAACCAAGCCAGCATGTTTTTTTTCTTTCTCAAGTGTTGGAAAATTCTCTCTCAAGCTGCATTTCTACAGATAACAACCTGTGAAACTGAAGCTTGCAATTCCATTAGAAGCATTTGGTGGTAATATTAATAGAGAGTTTTGTAAATTAAACACAGCAAGATATTTTAGATCTCAGAGGGACATTTTCAGAACAGGCAGACAGCAAGACAAGCCCTCCTGCTTCTGCCAGCTAAGCACTGGTGCAACTGTACCTGGGAAAATTTATCTCCAACCCTGTCTTCTCCTCACTTGACCTGCTCACTCAGGCAGCAGATGAGACATGCACCTGACAGGCAAAGAACTGATTTGTTTTGCTTGTTACCTCAAGTTTCTTGTTTGGGGTTTTGTTTTAGTGGTTTAGTTTGTTGTTTTGGTTTTTTTTAATGGGAATATTTTGCCAATATTGACACCCCATTTTTGACACCCCAAATTGACACCCCAAACAGCCTTTTTCTAATTGCAGTCTTATTGTAAGTGCAGACTTGAAGGAGTGGCAGATTCCCTACAAAGAAGAACTGATGAAGAAGAAGGTCTCTCCTCTGGAGCATGGATTTTCCCTGAAGTGTCCCACTGGGCCATCTGTGGTCTGTGCTCTGAAGCTGAAGGTGCTTTTGAAATAGCAGCTCTGCAGATGCTCTGCTGTGATGCTGAGAGTCTGCATTGTTTTATCTCTGTTTCTAGAGAAATAGCTCAAAGCTTTTCTTAGCTGAAAGGCTATCCAACATGCTTGAGGGAATGCATGGTCGTGGTTAACAGGTTTACACTGCAGAAGGGTGAAACTTTGACCAAAAGGATAAAAATTGCAGTGTGTTGTATGGTTCGTGGCTTTGAAATAGCCCTCTTTTCCCATGCAGGGAGCATGAGAAATGTCTGGCCCTGCTTGCAAAAAATGGAAGACAAACACCCATGTAGCTATAAAAAAGCAGAAGAGCAAAACAAAAAGTCTGAACTACAGTTATAAAATTCTAAAGTACAGATCATAAAGGTGTTGAACAGAAGGCCCAGGAGATTTGCCCATGTGGCTGTGTAGCGCTGGCTGAGCATCTCATGTTGGCCACTGACCATGAGTGTGCTGGGTTCCTGCACCCCCAGGAAGCACCATCCCAGATGAGTCTCAGATTCCCACTATGCTTTAACACCTTCTTCCCACTGCTGGATGTTTTTCGTTTTCAGCTAAATCTGCAGAAAATTTGTAACAGCTGTAAACCAAAATACTTGTCATGGCATTTTTAATATGCTACAGCTTTTACCAAAGGAGTAAACTGTGAGGCCATCACAGAAACAACACTCTTTGGAAAAGCAATGGTTATCACTTTCCTAATCCCTAAGGGTCTGACAGTCTTAAGGAAAGCAGGATTTCCTTTGCCTCCCTAGATTTCTCACTGAGCTTCTGGAAATAGCCCGAGAGAGCAAAAGCCACCGTTGTTTTCACAAAAACCCATTGCTGCTCTGCAAGAGCTCCCCGATGAGATCTCATCAGCCATCCTCAGCAGGTACCTGCAAGTGGCGTTGCCAGGGTGACGTCCTCCCCAGCAGCCTGTCATCTGCCAGGAGAGACACAGTTTAGCTCTCACTGGTTATAACAATTATATTTTGATAGTATAGCACTTAGCTAACAACTGCATACAAAAAGTCTTTAGCGATCTCCCTTAGAAATGGGAAGCCAGGAGCAGCCTCCTAGGCAAAAATGGAGTTTTCAGTCCCATGGGAAGGTGGACAGAGTTCTCCCAGGTGCAGAGTCAGGCAGTGAAGCACACAGGGACACAACCTGGTGTGGCATCCCACAGCTGAGATGCAGGAGCACCTGAAGCCGCATGAGCAACATATAGTTCCTCAGGAATCTGCTGCAAAAATCTTCTTTCACAAAGCATTCATTCAAAACCAGAACAACAAATGTGTTTGCAAAATGAGTGTACAACTTCCAAAGCAGGAGAAAGAACACTACTCCCTAAGTGTCCTGCATGAGAGACCGTCTTTGCACTTCAACTTTGGTTTGCATAGTCTTCTATTCAACTTCAAATGGCCTCATTCCTTATAACTATTCAGCAAGATACAGGTCTTCCTTCTGCATCCCAGAAAGGACTGCACAGTCTCTCCAGACACAGGGCTGGGCTCAGGGCTTCTGTGTCAGCTTCAGTCAAGGGCCAGTTTTATTGTGAGAAAGTAGCTGATGAGCAAGCAAATACATCTGCTTCCAGAAATTGTCAGGCAAAATCAAAACCCACTGTGGTTGCAAGAGGGTCCATAAAGTGAGAGCAAAGCACAAAACCTCCATACTCTAAGACAGAAATGCTACACAAGCAAGAGCAATCATAGGGAAACTTCTGGAAAGTATTTCAATACAGCAGTCATGATGTCAAATTTATTCTAACCAGTGCTGAGAGGATCAAAACAGAATTGAAACAAAGAGTCGAAATGTGGTGGTATGAGTTAAGGGAATTAAGATAGCTAATAAGAAGTATGCAGAATAAATTAGCTATGATAGCTAATTTATCTTCAGCAAACACATTTATATATAGGCTTACATGTATGAATGGGACAAGCAGATTTTAACTCTTTGCAGGTAAATGTTCTTCAGTTTGCATTCACACTGGTACTTGTGCTGCTACATCTATGTTAAGTTATGAAGATGACAAGTAATTTTCCTCAGCATCCCTGCAGAAGGAAAGGAGGTTTGTCCAGTCACCAGAAATAGCCACAAGCCATGTTGCTCAGGGCAAAGTTACTCAACATCACTGTGGCACTGCTTGCATCTGTTGCTGAGAGATGGGAGATCTCACGCCCTGGAGAAAATGAGGACTGCTGCACAACAGACTGGAGGCAGGAATTGCAGAAGACCGTAAGACAGAGGCAAGAATCTGAAGAACTCTAAGGACAGGCATGAGGTAGCAGAAAGTGAATTTTCTTCCTTGCTTCGTTCCTTAAAAATGACATGACAACTGCTATTTCATTTTTTTCCCTTACTAAGGGACAAAAGCACAGGCTTAGGGGCTGCAGAAAGGAGAGTTCCTTCCTCAGACCAGGCTCCTCGAACCACAATAATCATTACAGACACCTCCAAACACTTCTGTATAAAACAGGAGAATCTTTTTAGATGATGACAAGCGTTTCCAGCCCTCCAAAGAGTGTGGTGCTCAAAAAATGAATATTCTGCCATTATAGTGCAAGAGCACTCGAGTCCACTTACTTCAGTATTCAAGATGCCATTTGGTATCTTTACTGGTATTTTTCCCTTCTTTTTGTAGAGGAATTCTGGTGAATGATATGTCACATTATATCAGTGTCTGTGGCAGACTTTAGTGTGTACACAGGTGTTCTGTACATGAGCTGCAGGGTGCAATTCCACCTTAAAGCATCCCTCGAGAGCACCACGTCCTGCAGCCATCACTCAGCAGCACATATATCACCTTGCAGAGGGATTAGTAAGTTTCTGCCGACCAGAGGCAGGGTCTGGCCCCAGATGTCAACAGATTAAAAAGGAAAAGCACTATCTAGAGACACCATAATGACTTATGTACCTCCTGTAGATTTACACAGGTAAGAATAACTTTTTTATTGGACAGATGTAAAGGATTTCAAAGATGTAAAGGATTTCATAGGTTATATGCCTGCTCTCCAGAAGACAGCTCTGTTTCACAGCTGAAAAGCACAGGTGGGCCACCAGTGATCACCGTCTTAGCATTGAAGCCAGGGTAAATAAATGGTTCATGAACAGCACTTCATCCTCATCTGAATTCATTGTAGCTACATGGTTGTATCTGCTGTATCATTTAGTATCATCCTCCCCACACAGTAAATAATTTACTGTCTTCTTTTCAAAGAAGACTTTTTATAGTATAGAACACATGGAAAATCATCATGATTGACAAAAATCTACCTTGTGAAAGAGTTCTTGCTCTTCTTGACTATGAATAAGTTATGTCCTGTTCACAGGAACTTAGTGTAACTACAATATTTAGTTGCTATAGTATTCAGTATCATCTTGCCTGTACAGTAAATAATTTATCTGTTTATTTCTGCAGGGAATGTCACATGAGTGAACTTGAATGGTAGTTGATTACATGCATAGTATATATAGCCCAAGAAAGAATTTGCAAAAGCCATGTGATAGGAGTCCTGGTTACGGCGGCTGCAGCAGAAGAGCTGAGAAGGGAACACACAAGTCTATTGATAAGCTTGCTTTAGGGAGCATCCATAAATAGATGTGTGCTGTGATAGCTCACCAGCCAGTTTCAGTAGCTTAGCAGGCTGAGCCTGTTAGGAGGGACTAGGGGGTCCTCACTACAGGGAAAGTTTGGTCATACCATACTCATCGTTCAAAGTTTCCTTAAAGTTCCTAACACTAAAGAGTCATTCAGATGTCTCTATGGCACTGGAAATAGTTATTTATTTATTAGAGTAGTATAATACCAGTTAAGTAAAGTTTTGCCCCTCAATAACTTTCATGTGTAAGTCTTTGTGGTATTTCTATCGTAACAGGACTCCTTGAATTACGAAACTGAACTGCAAGGAACATCAAAGACTTGTGAGGACTGACAGCTGTTTTACCAGGAATAAGCCTGTCAGGTTCCTGGAGTTTCCAGCTCCTAGGACCCACTTTGCTACTGAGTGTATGATTCTAAACAAGCAGTAACTGTCTCTGACATGATTATTTTTCCTCACTCCTCAATGTGTCTGTGAGTCTGAACTAGTATTTTTAAAGCACTTAACAGTGAAAGATTATAGCTGCAGCTTACAGATTTGCCTGCCACACCTTTTCCATTTGACCGATAATGCATTTCTGTGCATCAGGTTTTGCTGTGTGTCTGTTACCATGCCCTGCTGGCTTTCACTGAGAATTGTTTCACTCCAGTGGACTGGTCCATATCTAAAGCTGGCTCACCTGAGTGATCATATCCCAACTGCACACTTTATGCCTTAACCACTCCTGAAAGAAGCCTTTGCAGTAGGGCATAGGCTAATGTCCTTCACAGAACTATTAAGGGGACTGGATTCTGTTGCTGGATGAGCAAACTGATCTGCTTTCTAAACTTCATACATCTCTATTGCTTATGGAACATCAGACAGAAATGCCCAGCTGAACTAGCAGGTTATTGCTGTGCGCTAGATGAGGATTTGTCACTAACATAATGGAACTCTCTGGACCTTCTACAGGAACTCTCAACATTCAGCACTTTGCATAGCTTCTGGGTGCACTGGGTTTGGTTTGAAAACATTAATTTGGACTGTGAATTCAATGAGATCTACTTTCTTCTCACAGCAGTTATTCAATGGAACTGAATTCAGTTAAGCTACAACTGTTTCTGCCAGGGTAATTAGGAGGATTAGTCTGATATGATAGCATATGACTTATTTTTTACAGGTTAGGCTGCACTGTAGAATGCAGTCACATCATGAGGTACAGGTAGCTTTGCTTTCCCAGTCTGCCAGTCTTATCAACTCAAGAACAACCAACCAAGAAAAATAAACATGATTGTTTGGAGACTTTCAAATTCCTTATTGACTCACATAATCAACAAAACTGGATTTTATACTGAAATGGAAATGAACGGTCCTGCCAAGTTTATTTTATTGACATTCTAAATTTTTACACAATATGTGGGTTCCCACTGGCTTGGAAAATTCTAGTGGCTTTTTATTGAAAGTAAGCTCAGTTTATATTAAACCTACAAATATATATGCTACTGCATGCACTTGGGAAGATATTTTCTTGAATATATTATTAGTTTCAGAACCATATCATGAAAGTTTTGCCTTACAACAAGATGAATTGCACTTAGGGTAACCAAAGCTGTGCAGTTTGCAAACGGCACCAGTTTCTCTTGTTGCTTGAGCAATAAATTACTCCTGGATCCCAGGCACAAGTTTGCCCAGGGGTGCTAATCAACATGGATACCGTGCAAAAGTTATGCCAGAGTGCCACAGGAAAAAAAAATCTTCTAGAAGATACTAACATAGAAGAATAAGAACTAAAACAGAGTGAAAATTTTTCTTTCAGTTTTGATGTTTGCCTGGTCAGGTCATTTGCAATGTTTTGTTCCACCTGAAATGGAACATTAAGCTTTTATTCCTTATCAGATTTTTCCTTGCCTTTCATTTAAATCCTTCCCTAACAGAATGATAAAATTATTTTTTATTTGTATAGTCCCAGCCCCTGCCCCTCCTTACGTATGTTTTCCCAAAGAATTTGATCATCAAATCAAAACTGAAGATGGAGACAGATTTTGTTGTGTGCAAATGTTTTGCCTAACCCTCATTTTAAAGAAAGTCTACTGTCTAGGAACAAATAGTTTTATTTGCTATGATTCTGTTAATAAACTTGTGAAGATTATAACAATGACTGGGTATTAGTTGCTGTACCAGTTTGTCACATCACAGGTCGGTGAGAAGAGATGAAGGCTTATTATGGGGCAGTAGGATTATTTTGGTAAAACCCAAACAGGCAAAAAAAGGAGCCTCCATCCCCAAAATCTTATAATCTTATAAACACAGTGGACAAAAGGAAAAAGGATTATTTTATACAGGGAACTAATCTCAGTGAACTTGCACATTGCAGAGGGCAGCATCCACAGTGCAGCCAGAAAACTGCCCAAGATCCAGCTTAGTATTTCAGCCAAGTCTCTCTTTGGCATGGGCTACAGAGCAACTTTGTACGTGAGTTTAAATCATACAATTTATAGCTTTTTGCTGACAGTAAACCATTTTCTCCTTGATTCACCTCTGAATGCAAAATGAAATAACTTATCCTTGGAATTCCTCCTTTCCAATTCAATGTTAAAAAATCTTGACACTGATACTGAGGTTTGGCCCAGTTTCCTTAATGTTTTGGTAAACTTTTATTGTGAGACTCTCAATTCTCCCTGCTTTGGTCTCTCCCTGGAGAAATTCTTCAAATAACTTGAGGCAGAAAAAGAAAGGAAACCCCACAATGTAAAATGCTGCTTCGCAAACTAGTTGTTTGTTTGAAATGTGTAGCTCTGAAAAATCACTCTGCTACCTGCTTTTATTTACCTCAGAAAGCAGAGTTTAGACAGAAACAAGCTTTTCTCCAACACATTTCCCATTTGAAGCATTTCACAAGTATTAGCTAAACAGCCCTTGTAATGTGCCCACAAGACAAGTAATAAATAGTTTTATAGACAGAGGTAGGAAACAGGATCTGTCTGACCTGCCGGGGACACTACTAAAACAAGCTGCAAATATCAGCATTAACTCTGAATTTCCCATTTCCATTCACCAACATCTCCTTAGTTGCTTATTTAGACTTGTGAAAAAGATTCATGTCTCTTTCATAAGTTAGCAGGAGTTTAGGTACCAGAATCAATACACAGAGACCATCTCTCACTTGTCTTTTGACAACATAATTCTCACTAGGGCATCCTCATCCTGGTCTAGGCAGGGTGGTTGCATCCCCACTCAGCCTGACAAAAACAGCCAGCCTGGCCTGGACACAGGCAGGCAAACCTGGCTGAGATGTCACCTGATGGCCCAGCACAGTTTTCTGATATGCTGCAGTTGTAGCATGAACACAGTACAGAGGGACATGCAAATCCAACCACTTTGGAGTATTTTTCTGTGTGCTTGTTTTAGCCCTAAATTAATGACACAAAGCCCAGATTTTTTTGGGAGTCAGCAGTCAGGTTAAGAGGCTGAATTTTCAGGCAAATCCTTTGAAGAAGCAATTATTCTGCATTGACAGACACAAATTTTACATCATGGGGATTGAAATCAGTGTACAATTCCTACTGCATTTATGGCAATTCCATACTGTCTCATTGAGAAACTGAAATTTATAGAGAAGACAGAAACAAAAGGTGACAAAGATTCCACAGTTTCCTTCAAAACACAAATTATTCAGCAATACTAGAAACGCATGAGCAGCAATCAGGATTCCCACAATTCTGTGGCATTATGATCTTTAGCAGTTTCTATTGAATTCAACAACAAGAGACAAAAAAAAATGTATAAAAAAAAATCTTCCTACCAGTCTGCCTCTGGTGATTTTTTGTTTGGTTTTGGTTTGGTTTGGTTTTGGTTTGGTTATTTTTTGTTTGTTTGGTTGGTTGGTTTTGGTTTTGTGGGTTTTTTTTGTTCTGTCCTCATGTTGAGGTGGAACTTTCAGTGTTCCAGTTTGTGCCCACTGACTGAAAAGAGCCTGGCCCCTTCTACTTGCCCCCCACCCTGCAGAGATTTGTAAACATTCATCAGCTCCCCTCTCAGGCTTCTCTTCTCCAGGCTAAACAGCCCCAGGGCTGTCAGCCTTTCCTCAGCAAAGAGATGTTCCAGTCCCTTCAGCATCCTTGTAGCCTCCGTTGGACTCTCTCCAGTATTGCCCTGTCCCTCTTGAACTGGGGAGCCCAGAACTGGACACAATACTCCAGGTGTGGTCTCACTAGGGCAGAGCAGAAGGGGAGGAGAACCTCCCTGGACCTGTTGGACACACTCTGCTTTATGCCCCCCGGGATACCACTGTACCAGTGTAATAAATGTAACTAATAAAACAGTCAAGCAAAAGTGAAAAGTTAACAGTAAAAATAGCAGGCATCAGCACAGAACACATTAAGAATTTAAAAAAAAATGTCTTGCAATAATGTGCTTCTGGAATGCCAATAATAGCTGCCTCTTTTCACTCCCTGAATGACTTTTTCCCTTCGTCACACAGAAACTGATCAGGGTTTGTCTAACTGCGACTTCTGGATGCAAAGCAAGGTTGAAAATGGGCCTTCGACTGCTGTTTTAAAACCAGGAACTCTGACTGGAGAAGGGATGGTTAAAATGCTCTGTCTGGCAATGGTAGATGAGTGACTGTCTCCCTGGCAACAGTGATAATACTCCTATGAATAAAATCCTGCATTTACATAAAAGTCTGGAGGTTAGGGCCCTAGAAATAGCAAAAGCAGCTGAGCCTGGCATATCATATAGTATTGTTAGTGATTTCTTAATCATCAGACATGAAACATGTTGATATTCAGTTTATTCTATTTATAGTTTTCTCTTCTTCTGTTGTTATCTCAGAGAAATGTAGTATTTTTAGAACCGTGACTCTAACAGCATCATTTTTTCCAGTGCATGCTGTTAAATTCAAGATCTGACACATTTATTGCTTGACAGTTTTTTAACTGCTTCATTACATTAAGGAAGAATATTATTTGGTTTTCTTTATTGCCACAAGGCATATTTACATCAATTAATTGCATTAGATGTTAACATCATTTCCTTTTGTTCCTGGACAAAACTTTCAAAGCTAATGTATAACTTTGAGGAAACGATGCCATTAAGCCCTTTGCAGGAAATTAATCAGGAAAGGTGCTTAATTTCTGCAGAAATAGGAGTTTAGACTTCAGAGACAATTGCTTTTATCAAACCCTAAATCCAACAGCCTGCAATCCCTAGCTTATGGCAAAGAAAGTACATTCTTGTAAGCTGTAATCACCAGATAAGTGCTGGTTGCCCAAACTAAAATATGTCTATTTCAAATGAAGTGCAACCCAGAAGCTTCCCAGGATGCATGGCCTCTGTCTCTCCCATCTGCTGTGCGTGGTCTGAGGACCATGAGATTATCTGGTACTTCTGGATAGGTGTAGGGGATGTCTCACTGCAGAGCACATGGGGCTGGGCAGCTGCAACTAGTTAGGCTCTCTGTGCAGCTTGGCCCTTACCTTCCAGTAGTTTTTATACAAATCAGGAACATAACAATGCACAAAACATTTTTTTTTTTCCCTTAGATGTCCCCAGATGTTGTGCTCAGTTTTACAAGATGCAAGTCAAATGTGCTGAGACTCCACCAGGACCAAGCGAGCTGCAAGGCTTCTCCCAGCACTGGCCAGACCCCAGCAACTTCTGAGAGCTCAGCACAGTGGCATGGAATAGGGCAGCTCTCAGGACACTGTGCTGCACATGTGATGGCTCAAGATATGTAGAGCTGCACAGAAAAAGGCCTTCATCTCTATCTAGGCATGGTGGAAGCTACCATGATCTACACCAAGCTATCTCAATCTTTTTTCTTGCTTTTACAAGTCACACGTTAGCAAACTGTTACCAGAGATCAGCATCATGAAATCGTATGTCATTTTCATCTAGCCACAACTGTATTTGTTATGTACACACAACTACGGAAGCCAAAGCAGAAGCAGGCTGACCCAAGATCTCATTCAAAAGTCTTTTCCATACCGGCACGCGTGCCACTGAAACACCCGAGATTGAAAATCACCCAAGGAGGCAGGCTGGCCCTTGCCAGCAGCAAGGACTGGCTGCACAGTGGTGCTGGGTGTTGCAAAACAGCCACTGCCAGACACTCGCTGCAGCCCAGACCTGTTCTCTGAGCTTTGCATCCAGGCATATCACAAATCCCTCATCATTGTTTGGAAGCAGACTGTCATTCAGCTTTTACAGTCAAGCTGCGGTTGTAGGTCCCATCAGATAGATGGTGGTGGCATCAGAAGGCAAAGCTTAGCTTGATGCTACCCAAACTCCATCCGTTTCAGGGAAACAAGATCAATCTAAACTTTTACAAGTCCATCCCAAACCTGGAAGAGCTGACTTTACAAAGAAGTTCCTAAATCTCCAGTCCTGCAGTGACAGGCAACAGATGAGAAGGAAATTATTCACTTGGTGTCGACTGTCATTTGAATAGGCTACTTATCACAGTGCTGCTTCTCATGTCTGCTGTAGAAGCACTCAGGTGCATAGTTGTTCTGAGCACTCTACTAACACAGGGAAAGGTGATTCCCTGCACACTAATCACCTTTCACAAATTATGGTGTGTTTTCCTGTAGTTACAGGGTGGAGCAAAAAACCCAACAACCAAACATCTGTAAATGCACTGCTCAGTTTGCAGGCACAGCACTGATAACAAAAGAAAACTAAATTAGTAGCGTGGTCCCTGGCAAATTGACAAGAATAATTTAAGAGGTTTGCTTTGAATACTTACTTCCAAAGTACCTATTCAGAATACACTAGTTGAATTTCTAGGGGGTGAGTAGAAGATAGCAAGCTGAATAGTTTGCCTTCCTTTGCTACAGGGAGGTACTTCAGTTAAAAAAAACCTTGAAGGATAACATGATCAGACTTCAAATTCAAGTGAATGAAGTTCAGTTTTGACATATTTGCTAGAAACAGTGGTAATATGTATTAATTGAATGAAATAAAGTTAAAACTTTCAGCAATGTAGAAGGCAATATAAAAACCCCACCGTCATAGCATATGCTTGTTCTTGTAGCTGGGTTTTTTTGGTTGATTTTAGCATAACCGCTACTGCTTTTCAATCTGCCTGTAACTGGGCTTTACACGGAGGCTTTGGCAATGCTTCAGTCCAACTTGCTATTGAACCCTCTTTCCCAAAAAAGCAGGAAATGGGGACCATGTTGCTTTCAACATTTGGCTCTTCTACCTTTGGGCTATAAATTTCAGCATCACTTCCTATTCCTCTGGCCTTTCTAACCAGGAAGCAGAGAGGGGGGCTTATCTTGTTGGGATGAGCAGTCAAAACACATCAAAGCAAATACTTCAGGTTTTGGTATAAAAGCATTTATGAAGAAATTCTAGAAGACTGAATTAATTAATTATAACTATCTGCTCACAAATGATTCAGCACAAGCAAGGGGAGGGAGAGGGGGTGCCTAATAGATGGTTTACTGTGAATTCTTTGCCAGGTTTTGGGCACACGTCTTCCAAAACAAAGAATAGCCATTGAGTTTTGTCCCACTGCCTTTTGCTCGACAGCTGATAAACACTGTGTTTAAAACTCATTATTTGCCCAGTCTGAGGTTTTTGTTGGTTGGTTGGTTGATTTTGGTGGGTTGTTGGGGTTTTGTTTGTTTGTTTGCTTGGTTTTGGTGGGTTGTTTGGTTTTTCTTTGCTTGGTTGGTTTTGGTGGGTTGTTTGTTGTTTTGTTTGTTTCTTTGGTTTTGGTGGGTTTGGTTTTCTTTTCTTGGTTGGTGTTTGTGGGTTGTTTGGATTTTTTTTGTTTTGTTTGTTTGCTTGGCTTTGGTGGGTTTTTTGGTTTTTGTTTGTTTGATTGGTTAGGTTTTAGTGGGTTGTTTGGGTTTTGTTCGTTTGTGGGGGTTTTCTTTGGTTGTTTTTTGTGAGGGTTAGAAATTGTGATTTTATTTCCAGTTTAGGTATTTTCCTAATGACATCTTTTTATATGAACTGAAATAGTTATCCGTGTTGTTCCTTTCCCTGATTCATAATTGAATGTGATCACAGATCCTCTTGCCCTTTTCTAGGTTGAACACATAACACCCTTCTGGTCTTCTCCCTTAGGAAACTCTTTACATCTCAGTCACTACCTGATACCTGAGCCAGTTTAACATCCTCTCTCATGTACACAATGAGTGCACCATGTATTTTTCCATGATAGCTGTTAGGAGATACTTGTAGAAGGGCATTATTAGAGCCACAGCCTTTAAAATATCTTAACTAAGGCTTTTCAGTGTTTCTGTCTCTGGGATGGGTGTGGAGTGGGCGTGCAGGTCTCATGATTTACTCCCAAAGCCAATCATGTGGCATCTGTGAGGAATGTGTCCAGCCATGCCAGTCAAGGCTAGGAGTACTTTAAAAGCCTCACACCCTAACACTAACTTCTTCAGGCTTTCTTTTCCCAGTATGCCTCCTAATTATGTATCATTGTTTGTTTGGAAATTGGAAGGAAAAAAAACTATGGAGAAAAAGATAACATAAAAAAGACTTGTAGAAGTAGGGAAATTATTTTCATGGTAATAAAGAGTGTTTTTAAGGGTAAAACTGTATAGGCTATTATTGCACGCACATCAATCACAGCTGTATTTTGTAAAATTGAACTATTTTTGTGCTGACATTTTATAATTTACACTGGGTGGTTTTTGTGTAGTCCTACTAGCAACTAGTGAGACCTATCAGGCAAACATCCTATTTATTCTGGTGCATTCAGCTGGAGTTCTGCTGTGAAACCAAACGTGGCCTTTTAAAGATGTTTTATTTTGGTAGGGAGGGATTTGCTCAGTCTATTTGTCTTATTATTGGATGCAAGTTTTAAGCCTTGGTAAAGGACCAATGAGCAAAAGAGCACATATAATCCCAGGGAATTAAACAGCTCTATTAGGGACTATAAAGACACCATAACCAAAACTGTGGATGGCAGCTACCTCACTCTACATTCATTTGCATATTTAGATACTGTCCCTCTTTCTAGGCAACACAGAGGATCACGAAGGAAAAATAAGACTGGAGAAGATCAGCCTCTTATCACCACTAGAATCCAATTTCCAAGCATTCCTGGTTAAAACTGCTCTTTTCGAATCAGGTGTTTGCAGTGTGACAAAGAATTATTTTCCCTGCTCCAGTGAAGAACAGGCCTGTGTTAATTTATCTGGAATAAACATGCATACAGCCCACACTGTCCTCTGATAACTTCTACAGTTGTTGGCCCTGTCCTGTGTGTCGTAGATGTCTGGAGTGTTAGAAAGGTCTGTCTTTGCTAGCAGCATGAAGTAGCTGTCACTCTTTGTTTCCCTGCTATTTTCATTAGGTCTTATTCATGTGCCCCCATGAGTGAGAGAGTCAAAGTCATCTTCCTGCTTGTTATTATGCTGTTGCACAAAAGGGTTCTTCAGCCTGGAATGGGCGACTGAAAACAAGTCTGTTGATAAATTATTGTGACCCATCTTATTCGTATTTAGAATCCCTGCAGCTGCCTGAAGCTGAACAGCCCCATCTGAGCATACCCAGGCTGTTTTTACACACGTAAATACAACAAAAGCTCCATGCACAGAGGCCGCATATTAAGAAACTCAAGCAAGTCCTAAGCCATCTCAAATACTTTCTTCAAGTACTGAAAATTTGTTTTAACCACATGTAAAATAGTACTATATGTTGGGTGCAATTTCTCTCCCCAGGGGGGCATCACAAGGCTTAACATATCATTGGGCTCGAGTTCTAATGAAGTATTCATGGATTAAAATAAATTAAAATGAATTAAAATTAATCAAAACAATGAATTAAAATTAATTAAATGTATTAATGAAATATTATGTCAGAAGTAGAAACAGAAAACAACTTTAGCCGATTGTAGTCAATGAGAAGATGCTGTTAATCACCATCTATCCTGTCTCGTGGACTTTTCCAGTACGCCACAAACCCCAGAATTACTGTACCAAGAGAATCATAGAATGGCAGGGGTTGGAAGGGACCTCTGGAGATCATCAAGTCCAACCCCCCTGCCAGAGCAGGGTCACCCAGGGCAGCCCACACAGCAATGCAAAATTTCCTATTCTGAAAATATAAATATATTTGGTGTGAAATATAAATATATTCACTTTCATATGTGTACTGGGGACGAGAGGAAATCAGTAGCTGCCTTGTTCATTGAAAATTGCTATGTACCACAGTCATTATAGTATTTGTTAGAAACAAAATACATAACACATACCAAATGGAAATGAAATCTCTCCACTGCAATCACATCTATCACGGAGGAACTGGCTGTACATTAAGAACTACATTGACTTTCAAAGCCATATTTGCTTCTGATATGTATCTTTCCTGTCTGACTTGATTCAAAATGTTTTATTGCATGCAAATCCCTACTCTACAGAAGGCAAAATCAAATAGGCAGCACATCAGTGATAGCCAGTCAGGCAGCAATATGCAGAAAAGCATCAGGAGTCATCTTGAACTGGAGTTTGCAAAGCAATCCTAATTAACAGGAGGCAGGTTTCACGGGCTGCATTAATAGGGCAGACAATTATTCCTTCCTCTTCAATGTTGGTAAGGTCTCAGTTAGAATAATGAGTATGGTCCAGGGGCTGACACTCAAAATTTCTTCCTTCGCAGGCTGGGTGAAATATTTTTGTAAGGCTTTAAGAGGACATCCCACAAATATTTCTCAGGGGTGAAGTAGATGAACTTGGTTTTGTCTTAGAGGTGGACTGAAGGCTTTCCAGAGTTCTCTCCCTATCTAACACTATTTACATCTGTGAATACCAAGGTAGTGCTCATGGTTAAAAATAATGCAAAGATAAATGTGAGGATGCCAAAAATAAACTACTGCTGCACTAATGGGTTTTTGTGCATTAACCTAATGCTGGAATTAATGATTGCTGTGTTAAGCCTTTTCCCAAAGATTTGCATTTTACAACAATTTATAAATGGCGCAGACATGCTTAAATGTTCATTAGATTTTAAGACCAAAAAACCCCCTGTCTCCTCACTACAACCTCCATCTAATGATGCAGATCATTTTCCAGAACTTCATTATGAAAAGACAGCCACATCTTTCCTGAAAACAAAGGACTTTCAGAGGAAAGGAGGAAAGGTCTTGCTCATCCCCCTGGTGTTTTATCTCTGCACTAAGGGCCCTTCTCTTTGGAGATAATTGCAAAGAATTGGTTTTGGCAGAAACGGGTGCCGTGTCTGACCTGGGAGAGAGCAATTTCTACAGTACTTAATGTGCTAGCACAGAACACGTCTGCCTGTATAACCAGGAATGGAGGCTGACAGTTCTGTGTCCCAGGGAGCACACAGCCTCACACCAGTGGGCCTGCCACTGACTCTTCTGGGTCCTAGGAGAGCTCACAGCCACCCCCAGCTTACCCTGCTCTCCTCACACCACAGCACCAAGCAGAAACCAGGCTGAAAGCACCTCTGCTGATCAGACACCAACACTGGAGCAGCTGTGAGTGATGAAGATGATTCATCAAATGAAGATGATTCATCACTTCCCTTTGGGCTTTTACAGACACATCTCCAACTTTCAGAAAGGGCAGTACAAGTGCAAACCAAGCCCTGATGTTATCTAAACTCACCCTCCCTCCAAGCACCTCAGCCTGATTCCATTAACAGGTATAGGACACATCAGGTCTAATTCCCTCCTGCAGATCTATCATCCAGCTCTTCATAAACAAGCTCCCCTTTAAAGTGGCATTAATTCATAGAATCATAGAATCGTTCTGTCTGGAAGAGCCCTTCAAGATCATCAAGTCCAACCTTATTCCCAGCCCTGTCAAACCCACTAGACCATGTCCCAGCACAACATCTCCCCAGCTCTTAAACACCTCTGAGGATGGTGACTCCACCGCCTCCCTGGGCAGGCTGTTCCACTGCCTGACAACCCTTCCAGTAAAGAAATTCTTCCTCCTATCCAGCCTGAACCTCCCCTGGTTCAACTTCAGGCCATTTCCTCTTGTTCTGTCGCTGTCAGCCCACACATACTTAGAGCTGGAGATCCAGCCCAGCAGCACAAATGGGTAATTTATTTTCCACATTTACTTCCACGTGGGTTTCAGACAGTCAGGTACCAAACCCAAAATAGCATAGGGACAGTTATCCAGTTATTCAAACCTGTTAATAGGAAATAATCTCAGTGAGCAGCTTACTAATTACCTACAGAGGGAGGGAGTAGTCTAGAAAATTTTATAGCCTAAGTGTCTTGCCTTTGGGAGCTTTAACTACCTTTACCTGTCAATTTTCTCCTGATGCATCATCAACTTCAAACAGAAAATTAAAGACCCAGAATGGAGAAAAGCACATCTGGACTGAGCATGCAGTTTACTCCTGGGGAGCAAGTGTGCCTTCCTCGGACACAGACAGCTTGTTGGCTGGCAATGCCGCTGCGGGAAGAACCTGTAGCTGGCAGGAGGATCACAGATTTCCATTTAGAAGCAAAGTTGTGTCAGCCACAGGCCAGAGGCAATATAAGTCAGGACCTGTGAACACCCAGCCTGAACCAAATACGCAGCGTGCCCAGCTGGGCAGCAGAAGACAGAGGCTGGGCTCATTTGGAAGGAGGGCAGTTCATCACTGAAAGAGAAAAGGTAAGAAAAAAAAAAAAGAGAAGAGGTATCCCCAAAGTCTCTTAGACCAGGAACCAAACAAACCTTCTCAATCACTCCTGCCTCGTGTCTTCTAAACAAAGCAGAGAGATCCACCTGCTCACGTGGTCTGCCCCACTCCCCAGCCTGCTCATTTCACATGGAAACTTGCACAGAGGTCTAAGATCTCCAGCTATGAATTATTCATATTAAAATTCTACAGGAAGAAAAGAAGTTGAGTGGGAAGGTTACTATCCCAGATTTATCAGGAGAGGTTTGAACTGAAATAAAAGGAAACTTCTGGATCCAGAAGAAGCAATATATGTAACTGTATCCTAGGAGGTTGGAGGGTTCAGTATGCAGTGACTGGATTGTAAGGGCTCCACTGATTCTGTTTCTGAAATCCTAAAATGGCTTCAGTGGAGCTTTCCTCCAGCTGATGGCTGTCCTGCATACACCACAAAGCACATTTCACCTTCCTTACCTGCACCAAACACACATTTGATAGAGGAAAGCCTGTTTTCTGTATTTCCCTGGAAAACAAACAAACAAACAACGTTCAACAGTGCTGGGTGTGACCTGCCCCCATCACAATGCCCTGGGGTAGTTCCCCTCCATCTGAAATACAAAGGAATATTAACTTGAGATGAAGCCATCAGGAGGGAAAGGTCTCAGGGAGATGAGAGGTCCTACAGTGTTGTTTGTACTTAGAAAAGCTCGCACTCTAGAAATGCTGCCAGCTTTTCTTGCTGGCCAGGGCAGCTCAGCTGCAGATGTGAAAGGGTAAGATTTATCACCCTTCAGTCCCTTCTCTGAAGAAGTCAAGGGTGTTTCACAGACATGCTGAATACAGATATCATTGCCATCGACTGCTCTGAGTAACTGTCCATCCTGAAAATCAAGTCAAACTTACACTATTGGACACAAAAGATGAAATCCAGCAAGGCTTTTCAAATGTTATTCCAAAGTAGATAGGAGGTTTTTGTTAAAATGCAGCCCACGTTACCACAGCCCTCCTAGTGTCCACTGAGCAGAGGTGGCTGAAACATTCTAGATATTTTTTTCCAAAGCCTGCTATGCTCGATGTGAGAGATTTCTGTTTAGAAAGAGCCCCAAACCTAGCATTTCCTATACACAAGCAATGAAGAGCACAAATCCCAATTCTTCATACCATTTTCTCCCGGACCTGCAGCTGCTTTGATACTGTTGCCAGAGGTGTAATTCACAGTCATCTCGGGAAAAAAGAAATACAAAATGAGCCCAGACCTCACAAATCAATACTGCCCTGATGCTCTGCACCTTTCTAGGTGTTTCAGAGAGATCTGTAGGTGAAACAACAAAAAGGGGAAGTGTACAATTAATACATCCCCTGTGAAGTATGGCTCAGGCTGCAGCTTTGAGGAGTTGTTACGATGATTGTTCACAGCAATTGAGCTCAGGGGAGGCTTTCATGTTCAGCACACTGCATCATCTCCAGGGAGCTTCCTTTTCAACACTTATAAATGAGAAAACAAGATAACTTTAGACTGCACAGCTGCAGGGTGCAGGAGGAAAGTTATCAAATAACACTGAATCAATCCGTTCATTCAAAGGCCACTGAGTTGTAATGCATGGATTTAATGAAGCTGGACTATAAATAGCTAACAAGTGAAAAAAAAAAAAGTAAAACATGTTATTACTCCTTCACACCCCACAGCAAACCCTCCTCTGCTCATCTCCCAGGAACAGTTTGTAGGCAAGGCCTCCCACATTACATAGGTCAGTGCCTACTCTAAAATGCACCTGGTTTAGTGAAAACAGAGGGCAGGCAATGGAGATGTGCTCCCTGATCCTGGCTCAGGGAGGCTGCACCATGCAGGTCAGGCTAATGCTGGTCCTCAAAGCCATGCACAGGCTCTTAGAGCCATGCTGCAATACTTTATGGCTGTTGGGATCCACTGGGAACTCACAGAGTAGACGTGCTCACTGCTGGTATTTTTTAATAATTATATGTTATATCTTGGGTAAAAAGAGCAGTTCACTGCATTTTACTAAGCCACTGATATACAGCAAAGCTTTCAGCTCCTGGAAGAATATTGAATGGGGTCAGTTTTTAGGTAGTAACACCCCCTTACTGCCACAAGCTCTGGGGGGCAGGCTGTGGTGAACACTGTCCCTGGACAGGCACCCAGCAGCCACTTGGGAACCCACAGACACAGAGCCACCTCAGATCCAGCCTCCCCACTCGCAGGCTTGCTCCTCCTCACCTGCTTGGGTACAAAACATCTGTTCCCACCAAAAACACACGTGCTCTCCCTTGCTGAGGAAGAGGATAACATGGGTGACAAATAGTGATATGGCATTTACAGCATAAGGCATTCATATTTCAGGCTTATCATCCTGAGATAAGAACCTAAACAGGATGGAATCATAGAATTGTAGAATTGTCAGGGTTGGAAGGGACCTCGAAGATCATCCAGCTCCAACCCCCCTGCCATGGGCAGGGGCATCTCCCACTAGAGCAGGAAGAGGGGGAAGAAATTAGATTTTTTGTTTGTTTGTTTGTTTTTGTAGTCTCATGCTTCACATCACGGGAACTCTGCGGCTGCTGTATCAGGATGGATACACAGCATTGTACAGGCTGGAGACAGAGGCTCTTCATTATATCACTGAATTGCTGAGTCAGAGCCAGAGCCCACAGTTCACCACCACGCACTCGTGCAGTGCTGCCACTGGCTCCTCTTGAGCAACAAAACTCCTGGAGCATTTTCTGCAGGAGCAGCTACAGCAACGTGCATTGTTCTGGACAGGTTCCAGAGTAACTGAAACTCCCCATACCTTTTCAAATACACCATTTAGTCTTCATTTTCATCCAGTACAGGCTTGTAAAGGTAGATGATTTCAGCTTGGGCAGTGACTTTCACACAAACTGACGTGCCTATCATCTACTGACATGAGAAGTGGTCATATAGAAAAGATGATTCTGTCCATACAGTAAGTTTAGTTATATAAGAATTGATGTTCTCATATATTTATATATATATCATGATACAATCATTTCCTTTACTGGCAGTATGAGTGTCTCCATGTGTATTGTGTTTTCATGGCAAGGTTTTGTTAGCAGGGGAGGCACTACAGACATAGCTCCTGTGTGAAGCTGCTAGAAGCTTCCCCTGTGTCCAGTGGAGCGAATGCCAGCCAGCTCCAAGAGGGTCTTGTCACTGGCCAAGGCTGGGATCACCAGTGAGAGCTGTAGTACCTCTGTGATAACATATTAAGAAGGTGGGGTGGGAACTGCTGCACAACAACAACTTCAGCCAGGAAGAGGAGTGAGAATATGTGTGAGAAACAACCCTGCAGACACCAAGGTCAGTGAAGGAGGGTGAGGAGGTGCTTCAGGTGCCAGAGCGGAGATTGCCATGGTGAGGCAGGTTGTGCCCCTGCAGCCTGTGGATGTTAACCAAGCAGCAGATATCCACCTGCAGCTCGTGGAGGACCCCACGCCAGAGCAGCTGGCTGCCTAGGATTATTTCTAGTCCCTGGGGACATTTCCAGAACTCCCAAGAAGCAGGCAAGGACACAGAGTTGGGGAAATGAGAGGTTTGGAAAGGCTGTGAGTGACCGGAATTATCTGAGGTACCACAGTCCCACATAACAACACGAAAGTCTAAAAACATGCTGAAGGGACACAACAAAAATAACCAGATCAATAGAAACTACATAGAATATTTCCTCCATCAACCAAACAATACTGAATAAGTTGGCAAAGCCTAGACCTGAAGGCAGCTCAGATCTGGGTTTTGAAAATCAGAAGTTCCTCATTTGGAACTCCTAGTTGAGCTGGCTGGGTCATTTTGGGTAGTATAGTTTGAGTGGATGAGGTTTTCAGTCCATGCACCCAAGACATCTTTACAATCTCAGCTGCACCTTAGCACAGCACATTGCCCAACACTGTACTGGCAGCACAGTCAGCCTGTAACACTGGTAGTCTTCCTCTGGTTTTCTAAATACAGATCAAGTCTCTTGGAGATTTAAGACATTTCTGGATCTTTCTTACAGAGGTCAATATCACTTCATGATGTGCTGACATTTAACCATCCCTACAATCTGTTAAGTTTACATTGCAGACTGCATGCTTTTTAGTATGACATTATCCCTTAATTCTTTTAATGAATTGTGTGCTTTTTCGTAGTAAATTGGGCAGTAAATAATACAGCCTCCTTACAATTGGTTCTACAAAAGGGTTTTTAAGGACAGCGCAGGGAAGAGACCACATTATTAAAAAAAATAGATATGCAGTTTAGTTACTGTCTGCAGTTTTGAGCTGAGACCCTACCATCTATTTCTTCTGTTTCTCTTTGACTTTCACACTTCACTGGGAGCTCACATACTTGGCAGCTCCATCCATGCCTGGTGAGCAGCCCCAACCCTCACTCCTTCCTGCCGCCCATCACCTGCACAAGTACATGGTTTCCCTTCCTTTCTGGTTCCCAAAGCGCGCACAGCAGGTATTTCCCATGTAGTTGGAGGCTGCACAGTAAACTTCAGCCTATGCTCAGCCAGACAGGACAAACATGGTTGCAGGAGACACAGCACTGGGGAAACCTGTTCACTGTCTAGAAAACACTGGGTCCAATTCATCAGTTTCAGCTTTTCCAAGCACTGTTCAGTAAAGCTGCCCAGAGGATGCAGTGTAAATTAATCGAGCAGTGCGGGTACTCCAGTGATGCCATAACACTTGATAGAAACAATTACTACACTTCTTGGTACAGAGAAACTGCTGAAGCTTTGTATTCCTGCTGCAAGAATCAAGTGGAGCCAGTTCCCAGTTTGCAAACCATCTGACACTGAATCCCCAATAAACTTTCTGAGTTAATAGCAGGGTTAGGATGCAGCACAACATAATTAACTGTGTGCAAGCTGCCCTGCACTCACGCCCCACAACCTGGGCAGTGCAGGGGGGAAACCAGGTACAGAAAGGATAAATATTTTGATCACAAAAGCAAAATCATAGGACACAGAAAAACCTACCAGAAAATACAGAGAGCGGCCAATCTATAAGAGTTTAGGTTATCTGTGATGCCAAGCATGTGGGCAAGGAAGGAAATTGGAAGTACAGAGTCCCTGTGGGATAGTGGGAGTTGGAAGGCCACATCCCCTCCCAAGAGCACCAGCCCACACCATTTGGCCCTTGGCAGGTGGGGAGTCATGGGGAGGTGGCAGGTTTTGGGAGACGTGAAAATCTGACTGTTTCTCGGGGCTGTGCCATGCAATACCACTGTCCTATCAACCAGATTATAGAGCGTCCCTGTTCAGCTTGCAGCTGTGTGTACCACTGATGTAACTGAAAGCCAAGCCAGAAAGAAGATAAAAAAGAAGAAAAAAATAAAAGGGGGGAAAAAAAAAAAGAGCAAGAGAGAAAACAACACATTTTAGTTTGGCCTATGACACTTAGGACATTTTCTATCAGAACAAGTAGGCATTTGTCGGGGTTAGGTCTACAAAGACACACATGCAGAACTGCATTTATTATTTATCCAAGCTCTGGGCCCAGAGAAAGCAAAGGGCTTATGTAAACCCCCAGTTGGGATTTTTAGATCCTCACTTAGCCATTTGCTGTACCAGCTTTGCATGGACACAGCCCACTCAATTAGGGAGAGAGAGCAAAACCAATTCCTTCATTCCAGAGTGGGCAGCATTAAGTGCATGACTTGGAGGTGCTCTGATGTAGCTGAACTGTAGGTTTTTTCCCCAAAGGGGGAGGGGAGGAGCCCTGACTACCTGCTGTGGAAAGGAAACTGCAGGTGTTACCCCTGCCAAGACAAAGCTGTCCAAGGCAAGTCAGCTCAGCTCTCTGCTCTCGGAGGGAGGGAGTGAAAAGGGATGTTCCAGGCAGCTGCCCTGGCAAGGGGGGAGGGCAGAAGGGGCTGCCCCAGTTGGGGAGTGTCACAAATCTTGCGTATGAAATTAATAGTGAAATAAGTCATCTCAACCTGACTGTTTACGCTTGGGTCCCTTGCTCTTGATTTTGAGCACAACCACTCTGTAGGACCACTTGGTATCAGATCAACAATGCCACACAGTGATGCAGCCCAGGCAATTCTCACAGCCTCACAGAATGGGCATTTCACTGGTAGTTACCATGAGGAGGCAGAGGTGGGCAAGATGAAGATGCATGTTGTCTGCCCTCTGCATAGTAAGGTTTTCAGAGCAGTGGAGCCTCAGAGGTTAGGAATGGTTATATGCAGCATCACAGTATTTTCATATATAGGCTTGTAAGTGTTAACTCACGGGAAATCAAACATACCACAATAATTCAAAGGCTTCTGCTAATAATACCAGCTATGAAAGAGTAGGTGGCCAAATGCAGCTCGCATTGTGTACCAAAGGTCAAAGACCAAATAATTTTTAATTAAATATGCAAACTGCACAAACTTTCTAGATGTCAAGAAGTTTGAAAGCAAAGATGTGAGTTTGTTAAGTCATTCCAGAAATCAAATGAGATCTATCTATCCTTTAATTAATTAATCATAGAGTGCTCTCAAAAGCAACAGGGGCACCATTCCCAATTGCACTGGGAATTGCAGTCTAACCAACAGGGAGATGGCAAGAAACTGTAAATTTACACTTCCAGGCAGAAGATAATCTGGGCTTTGAATGTGCATTGCTGTTTACTACAAATCTAGCCATTTTCACTTTTTGGATAACTTCAGGCACTGCACTTCTGCATTCCAGCTATTTATTTGGGGATTTTTAGAACCATGATGGTTTCCTCCATTATCTCTCACACAGGTCTAAAAGAAAAAAAACCGAACCACCACAAACCCCAAATCTGACAGAGCACACAGGGGAACAGTAAAACTGACTGTACGCAGTGTGCTGTGAAATGCAGTGAACTAAACAAATAGAAAAGCAGGTGTTATATTTTCTTAATTTTCTTCATCTACCTTGGGTGTTGATTGGAAGAACGTTATGTAGGCATTTGCTAACAACCACGTGTGTTTGCAGCAGGTGGTTCTCCATTAAATACCAGATCTCAAACAAAGGGCTCTGGGAAGCCCTTGAGGGACAGAAGAGAGCGTTAGTCTTGTCTTTTTGACTCCCTCCAGAATTCAGTCTATAAAGCCAGACCGTGTGAGCCATATACCCAAATGAGAAAGAGAAGCAATTCTGTGCTATCTCTGTCCTTCCAAAGTGCTGATCCTTCACGTGGAGTATGGGTCTGCAGCTTTTTTCTTTAACCTGTGGTTGCAAAAGGATAGTGAGAAACAGCAGCAAAGCTCAATGGTAGCTCCTGCACCAGACAAAAAGTGGCCATAAATAAATCAAGATAACAGAGAAATGGGTTCTTGACAAAAAGCATAAAATACAAGACTAACAGTGACATTTCTATTACATTTCCAGGGAAAGCTGAGCTGTGATTATGTCTCACCTCCTAGATTTGCCTGTGCTGGCTCATGGATAAATTTTTAAATCCCAATTTTGAACCTCAGCTCCATCAGACACGTTGGGGAGCTAGTAGACATCATCTAACTCTGTACAAAAGGGCTTGATGGTTTCGGATGCAGAGTAACCCTAACTTGTCTGGAAAAAAAAGACACGCAGCGAGAGTCTTGTGCATGTCACCATGTGTGAAAGCTAGCTGGAAAGCAAGAAAGTGTTCTGCAGTGCCATCGCAGGGGTGTGACTTGAAACTCAGTCTGGCTTGCTGGAATGCCAGACACCACTGCAGTTTTTCAGCTTGCTGCATGAACCTTAGAGATACAGCTCCAAGCTGCAGCCCTCTCCTGTACTGCTGCCTCCACCACCAGCACCTCTACTCACACCACAGCCACCCCTCCAACACAACAGGAGGAAACACAAAAACCACTCTAAGAGATCAAAGCAAGGGATATTATTGTTCATCTAGCTTTCAGTCAAAGCACTGCTTGTTTTAAGGTACCTGGTAGCACAACCTGTGACACCACACAACCACATGTCAGGAGATGAAGGCTCGATATACTCTACAGAATTTGCCAATCAAAGTCAAGGCAGATGACCTGGAGGAAGTTTGCCTCTTCCTCCCATCAGTGAAGTGTCCTGAGACTCTGCATTTATTGCATTTGAAGTTCATTCATAGGTTGTGGTGGGGAGGAAGAGGGTCTGTTCCTCCCTGCACACACATGCACTATGTTTCCTCATATTTAAGAGAGAAATAATACAACTTCTATCCTGTGATGTGTGAATCATTTTGAGACCTGTGGACAGAAACACAAAAGCAGATGTCAATGAAATAGATGAAATAGATGACCTCTATTCTATAGCACAGAAAAGATTCACTTCTCCCCAAGGACCTTGGCTCCCCTGAGCTCACACTGCATTGCTACTCCCCTACTTTCTCAATTTATGAGGAGTCCTGGACAAAGTTCTATAAATTAAAAGGGGAAAACTTGCCCAGATTACTCATCCCCAAGCATGCTGTGGTACCTGTCAAAGACTTCTCCTACCTAAAGACATGGCACTAAAAGACCCTGTGCAATTTCCTCAATTCATCAAGTGTTGACTCCTGCTGGCAAATCTGGTTAAACATAAGATGTCTTGCCTAACATTAAACTGAAAACACCCGAGAGATGACTGCAATTGTTGCTTGCAAGCATCTTCTTTCCTTAATACCTCTGACTTCCAGACTCCGACCCAAAGACATTATTTCTCTAATAAAGCACAGGCAGATAAAGCACACAAATGCTGCAAAAACATTTTTTCTCACTAGTTGCTTGGTGGTGATAATTGAAAGGCTATAAACACTCCATATTTTTTGCTGAGCTATTTACTGTAGCTCCTAGTGCCAAGAAGATGCAGGTGTGCTTATATAAACACATTCCTGTGGCTTCCTTCTGAGCTGACACTGATTTGGGGTAACTGAGCTTTCACAAAAGCATTCATCAGCTATGACAAGACCCCTCATGGCATGTACAGTGGCAGCCCAGTGAGGAGAAAGCCCAGGCCCCATGCAGACCCTAAACCCCACAGGCTGGAGGGAGAGGTGAGAACAGAGAGCTGCATGTACTCGGTTGGGGTAGCATGAAGGTAACTTCTCATGGTACAGCTCATTTCCCTACCAGGACAGGTGGATATGGGAGGTTTTTTAGCTGCTATCACACTGTAAGCACTGCACGACTTTAAACAGTACAGCAATACCTTTAGAGAAGTAAAGTTGCTTTCCAAAGTTATATTATCTAAAGAAAGTCTGAAAAACTTGACACACCTTAGCAGAAGGCACATCTGCTCTATAAGTAGCACTGCATAAACAAAGTTGTTATTGAATTACTGTAACACTGACTCAAAACCACCGCATCAGGCTGCAATCCCATAATTCACACCCTGCAGCAAGGAAAATCATCCCTGTGACCGTATCCTGATTCGAGTTAGAACAAAAGAATTACGGTAAGTTATTTTACTTTGCAGCTCAGTTCTTCTAACTCCCTGCCCTGTCTGCAGTCAGCAGCCTGTTTTCCCAGGCAGTGGCTGCTCCCAGCAGTGGTGACACCCCATGGTTGGAGTCACTACCAAGGACGTAATTAATGTGACGTAACTGCCATCAGGGAGGTTGGGTTCGATGCTGGTTTTGTAGTATGTATTCCATTTTATTATTAGTATTTTCATTCAAGCTGTTCTAGTTTCTTTTATAATTGCTGAGTCTCTCTTCCCCTTTGGGGAGGGAGAGGGGCTAACAGAGAGCATCTGTTATAGGTCTAGCGGGCTGCCTTGACCCTAAACACTAACAGACCTTCACTCTGCCTTTTTTAAACTACATCTTTAGGTAGCATGACCAAGTCACCATTCATCTTGTGGATTTACAACTTCAGGTAATCCAAGCCAGACTTAACACCCTCTCACAAGAAAAAGAGTTCACTGTGTCCTAGAAGGTTTGCTTTAAATGAAAGTATTCTAATGATTGAGAATTGATACTCACCATGCTTGGGGCAAAGATCTTTAATATGGAATTCTGAAATATTCTTGAGCTTATCAAATCTAATCAAGCTAATTAACCTGCCCCATAACCACTGGTCTCCTACCTACAGGCCTGTCAAGCCCAGTGTCACCATACAGCTGCCACTTCTGTCACTCTCTGCAGAAATACTTCCATCATGAAAAAGCCAGTGGCTTAGCAACAGCAAAACACTGAAAGCAAGGGAAGGCCGTGAGCACACACTGCCATGTGTTTCTGCATTGAATCTAACATCAGCTCTCCATGTCCAGATGGTTTCCTGGCTCTGGGAAATCCCTGCTCAGAAATTTGTTGAAGTATTTATTCCCTGTTCCAGTTTTTGTGTGAAGCTGCAGGGTGCATGCAGGGGCTGGCAGCGGGGCAGACACTAACTGGCTCTAAGAAGCAACCTCTGTGCTGCCCCACACCACAGAAATCTTTCAAAGGAGGGGACACCAGTAAAGGTCAATTTTGCAGAGTATCCCTGCAAAAGCACATTGGGCACCGGCGTAGCTCAGTGGAGCTTGCAGAGGAGCTGCAGCATCATTGTCCAAAGAGGGGCAAAGTCTGAGTCATCACCGTGCAACTCTTGCAAATAACAGGCTTGATACACTTCACTATTATCAAGAGCTCCACCCTGGCTGTCAGAATCCATTTTGCAGCCCAAAAATGTAAATACAATTTCCCCATCTAGTGGTCCAGCAGAGTAAAAATGCCACTTTTTCTCCTGCAGCTGCTGGGGGAGTGACATCTTGCAGGACATCTCCTAGCTGAGTGCTCAT
The DNA here is from genome assembly GCA_024611175.1 of Megaceryle torquata. Classification (NCBI taxonomy): domain Eukaryota; kingdom Metazoa; phylum Chordata; class Aves; order Coraciiformes; family Cerylidae; genus Megaceryle; species Megaceryle torquata. The sequence goes on along the minus strand of JANIJG010026143.1, from coordinate 61,073 downwards.
CCATCCACACCACTACTCATCCCAGCAGCAGGCAATAAGTGTGGGAGGAGAGAGATAAACCCTATGGTAGGCTGTGGACCTGGTCTCAAAAAAAATACGTATCTTTAAAAAAAGCAGACAAAAGTAAACAAGCAAATTGGCTTTGCATGCTCTGAAGAAACAGGTGTATGAGGTGGTGTATGAAGGCTGATGCAGGACTAAGTCCAGTGTATTGGGAAAAAAAAAAATTTAAAAAATCAAGGAAATGGTCTCCTGAAATATCAGAATTACCTTGGAAACTCTGACAAGCCATTAGCAGTGACAGCAACAAAAGATCTTCCTAGATCTCAAACCCTCATTCTGGAATGCAAACCTGACAGACTGATACTGAAACAGCTCAGAAATAACAAACTAAATCCCCTTGGTGAGGCAGATTTCAGCTGCAGCGAACGACACGTTTCCATGGGCCGTTCTTTGCCACAATTCCTCTTGCTGTGATGGGATTAAAGCTACGCAGGGTGATGGTGCAGCACTGCCCAGCCTTCCTCCCTGCCTTCCCTGACAGCTGGACTTTTCAGAGGTTTTCAAGGGCCGAAGAATAGGGCAAGAGCAAAAGCAGCTGCCATCCAAGGTGGCGTGGGGAAGAGAGGTTCCCAGGCACCTCCCTTACTCCTTACCCACCAAGGTACAGTGTGGCAGCAGCCACCCTCACAGTGCTTCCCAACGCAGCCTCTCTGCAGCAATGAGGGTGAGAAGCTGACTTTTGGCACTAGAAGCAGCAGAAACACTCCCCTCACAGAACAGCCCCAGGCGGTGAGACACCAGCCTGGGTTCCTGCTTGCCTCCAGCCACTCTCCTTTTCCCCATGCCTGGTGCTCACAGCACCAGAACTGCCATGAACTACCAGAACTACCCCATGCCCAAGACATGCCATAAGGGATGGCAGCAGGATCCAGCCTAACCCCAAACCACACTCCATTGCCTTTGTTTTCCACTCAAGTGATTACCCAAAATTGGCTTGAAATGGATCATTTGTGACACTCATGATTAAAGGTACTTATGGCCAAGAGAATTTGATATCACAAGTAATAAAACCAAACTCCCTTGATGCAAAACTGGACCCAGTAGTCCAAACTGATCACACAGGTATGCAGGATTTCTGACTTGTTCAATTTTCTTTTGGAAAGAGTACTCGGGGAGGTATTTTTGCTTGACCTATTATAATTCAGTAACTTCCTCCTCTCTGTCATTTCACATCACCAGCCGAGAAATGGTTTCTTATTTCCCACTTGGGTTTATAGATTTTCCATAGAGAGCATCCAGTGCATGAAAGAATGAGATACACCCACTTCTGTTATATAAAAGAAATCCACTTCTTTTAAACATATTGCAACTTATCTGTTCCATGTGGTTTATGCATAGAGTTTGATTTGTTCATGGCAAAAAAGAGAAAAATTTCACAGCTCTACAGTGAATGAGATATCCCCATAAATATCAGGTTTCATTTTAAGAGAAAAATTCTAATTAAACTCACAAGAGAAAGGAAAAAGAAAGAAATTGGTCAACTGGATCTAAAGCTTTTATCTGGGGCTTTTCTTGACCACTCACATTAATGTAACAGCATTTCTTCATAATAGCCTTTGGTTCAAACTGGCCATAGCTGGGAAATAGCTTGATAGCTCAACTGAAGCCATGCAAAATATTTTGCTGGCAACTTCAACAAGGGAAAATCCTCTTGGGGTGATCTGGTCTGCACAGCCTGGGGGGAGAAGCTGCTTCTGGCCTGCGAATTCACATTACTCTGGACTTGGAGAATGTGAAACGTGGATGAGACATCAGAGGTGGGGAGCAATGGGCATCAAAGGGAAAAAATTTCCCTGGCCAGCACATGCTCCCCTGAGCTGATCCTTATCCCTGTGATCTGCTGTGCTCATTCCTCACAGGGAGGACTTGGAGAGAAAGGGAGCGCTGCCAGATATCTGAGGGGAAAAGCACAGCTAAATCTACATCCATTTTGTTGTAGCTGCAAAGAGGACAAGACAAGCCTTTTCAGGTTTTATTATTATTATTGGAAGCAACAGAGGTTGGGGACTTGGGGAGCGCAAGAACGCAGTGGTGAACATCAAGTAAAGGAATCGAATGATGTTTTCTTTGAAAAAAAAAAAAGAAATAAATTTAATTGTATAAACACTGCAGAAGAGAAATGAGAAGGAGTTCATTCACATCCAGGGGAAAGAGCACAGCAGGCTGAGATGTGGAAAGCCCAAGACCAGCTGAAACAGCATCCAGCTAAGCACACGCACCAGTGCAGCGTGCTGGAAGCCCCATCGTTCACCAGTCTGGCAAGTACCCCGAGTCCCTTCAGCTTTTAGGGACTCCCATATTTTGTCTCTGTATAATTCCCAGTGTCCTTAAAACTCACTGTCCATCTGACCAGGAGGAGATGAACCCCCTGGGAAGAGATGCCCCTCGGTCACTGCTCTGACAGCCTGGATCCTGGGTCACATCAGGTGATTTGCACGTTTTAAGTACATGGCAGCTCTGGGTTCCTCCCTGTGTTTTCCTATTTTAGTGCTAACCACCAGATCAGGTTCTGTATGATGCTTTTCTGGAAAGTACTGTCAAAGGAGCATCACCTTATACCTCTGAAACCACCAGGATCTCATTGCTTTAACCTCAAAGGGGAGGCTTTCTTTCCTTCTTCCCCCAAAGAGATGAACAATTCTTTCTAAAACATTCAGGAGACTCAAACCACTCTCAACACAGAACATAATCAACATAGAGAGCAGCCTGAAAACTTTCCCACACTGAGGCTTTCACCTTCTCCCCTCCCTTTAGGAGGATCACATTAAAACCAGGACAGTAATTTGGTTTTCTGGCTCTCTCCATTTTCACTCCTTCATTCAGCATTAACAAAACACGGCAGTGCGCCAAACACAGCGCAACATCTGCGGCGAGGAGATGCATCTGGGGCAGCTGAAAGCATGAGCTGCAGCTCCTTTCCCACAGGCCACCTCAGGGGGAAATGCTCCCCCCCGGGCCACCAACCTGGCCAAGCCACTGCTGCAGGCACGGGGCAGAGCATCCCAGAGCATGGTTTGTGCAGGCAATGCTATGAAAACTTCAGGTGACCTACAAATACTGACAATGACCACCAGCAAGCAAATGAGGGGGAAAAAGCCTTATACGGCAAAGACCAGCTTGCCAGGTGAAGCCTTGCCCACTGTTCTGTGGGTCAGCTACCGTGGACTGATGGTGCTCAGGGCCAGCGGTACTACCCAGCCCAAAATCAGGCACCTGCCCCTCATGGCCTCCATCTCTGCATTTCAGTTTGTCTTTCAAGAACCTCAGCAGTCGCTCAGTGACTCAGAGAACTTTCTCTCAAAAACAGAAATGTCAAGATGAGAGACACACAAAAGTCTGGGCTGGAGCCTTTCGCAACAGGAAGGAGGTTGTTAGCAGAAGTAATTTACTGTGGTAGGTTTTGCAGTGTGATTGCAACATATCATTACACCAGTTGTATCCCTTTCCATTTGGCAGACACTGATTCCTTCCCCCTCTTTCTTATAGAACAGAAGCCAAGGTAGCTGCATTTCAAATGGTTTCAAACTCTGCCAACAGTAATAAAATAAAAAAAAACCCAAACCCACAACTACAAAGTTCTCACAATTGCATTAGCTTACACAAAACTATACTTCTATACATGCAGAGAAGTAAAAAATACACACAGTTCAGCCAACTTGAAAGGGTGGTGACAGAGAAGTGGGGTTTGGTCTCCTCTCTGAGTAGGTAAAACAAAGAAAAGATAGGTTAAGTAGGAGCCTACAATGAGGTGGGTTGTGCAGGTCTCAGGGAGATAAACTCTTACTTGATAGCCTATGGCCTCAAATGCATTAGATACTTTCCAGGGACACAGACAGACCATGTGCCCTCTGCAAGAATTCTACACACTGTAAAGCACCGAGTGAAAAGCTAGTGACCACAGGGACAGCAGGGGATCGGTTATATTGGTACTGGGGGGAAGGCAGATTCGGGAAATCAAATATTTTATTGTGACGTTTCCCTCCCTGCCCCCTCCTCTTCCTGCAGATCAAGAGAGTCCAGCAGTAGAAAGTACGTAGCAGTTCATTATAAGCCTTTATTTGGGAGGCTCGCATGATTATTTTTGTTGCTGAGCTCTTTATTTACATAAATGGAATTAAGAAATAGCTGCTAGTAAGTCACCAAAGTTTGGGTGGAGCAAAGTCGAGCAGAAAGGGGAGAGCTTCACAGGAGTGGGACCGAAAACCTCCCTGCAAGAACCTGAAGCCATGAACAAAGAGCTTCCACGAGCAGTGTAAAGAGGGTGGGATTTGTTATACAGAAGTTCCTATTTCTTCTAAGGCATTTGTTCTCCTTTGTTTTAAGCTTTGGGAGGACGTGGTGGGATGCTTCCTCTGATGCTGGAACCGTTTCCACTCATGTATAGCTGCTTTTTCCAAGGAACAGCTTTACTGCCAATCATCATCTCCTTGAAGAAACTGCTTTTTCTTAATGAACTGCAATTCAGAAGCTGGCAGCACACAGAGGAAAAAGGTGAGACACACAGGCCAACATGGGGATGTGTATCCCTCCCCATGCTTGGCAAACAGAGGTCTTTACAATGAGGTTACAAACCCACCACCTAGAAGAGCCTTTGGGTTTTTCACAACAAATATGTAGGGAAAGGCATTTTCTTTCCTGGCTGTGTTTTCTGGAGCCAGGAGGCAATAAGGGCAAGAGCTGGGCATATCCCAGACAGAGGAAGGTGCCCTGAATGGCATGAAAGTCTAAATTCTCCTATTTGGTCCTATTTAAGATCCTATGTCTTGATTCCTACTCGAAAGCAAGGCATTACATTAATCTTCCCAGCTAGGAGATGGGTAAAGAGAAAACGGCTATCAGGCCAGATCAGCTCTCACTTAATGGAGGATACTCCTGAGATATTTTCAGTGGATGATAAAATAAGACAATATATTACTTAATTAAAGGAAAATAAATTGCTGCAAGGTACTGACCTTATCTTTCTGTGGAACTGTCTGTAATTCCGTGGAACCAATATGATTCTCCGAAGTATTTACACACTCTGGAAGGGACTCCACTGTAAAACGTACTGAAGAAAATATCTGTGACAGTTGCAACCATTCTTCAGTTTAGGTCTAAGTAAGCAGGAATTAACATATCGTGATAATTCTGTATTTGTGATCTAGGCTTGAAACTTTGATAGAACTCCCGTGCAGTAAAGAAACAGTCATTTAAAAAAAATTTTATTTACAAGTTGCATTCATAGATGTACTAGACCTAGGGGGAAGAAAGGAGCAACAGAGAAGCCACTAATCTTTCTTCCAAATAAATTCTCGTTTATGATTCCAGTAGTGTGGCATAAGTAACCATGAACAATGAAGTAATTTATATTTTCTTATTTAAGAATGTGAAGGAAAAAAAATAATTCTTTAAAAACTGGACTTCAATATCTTGTCAGACCAATAAACTCGTTCTTTTAAAGGTCACCCATTATGCTTTCCATGAAAAAGAGAATAATCTTATTAATCCTAAGTGGCTTCTTCAAACAAAACAATAAATGACTTACTTCCTTCCATCTTCCTGCATAGATTATCAACAAAGCATTAATGAAAAGCAACTCCTGTGAAAAGCCCTCTGAGGACTTTTTAAATGTGGCTCAGCTCATTCACAATAGCAAATGCATCTATGTGGTCAGCAGAGAACACATCTTCAGGAAACAAACGTGCTGAATGAGTATCTCGGCGGTAAGAAGGAGAAGCTTGTATGTTGTATAATATTTCTGTATGAAATACATTTGAATACGAATACTCCTATATGCAGATAGACCATTCAATCACAGGAATGTATTTTACAGTTCATTGGGCTGCTTAAATTTCACAAAGCAAACAATCTACTCCCTCATGCTCTCTGTACTGTGGTGGGCCCCACTTCTCAGGCACCCGGTCACCTGGTCTTGGGCACAAATCCAAAAGCAGTTCCTTGAAGAGATAAATTTCACCCACCCAGCAGTTTCAGTTAGCAAAAGGGAGCTTAAATGTGGGGAGAGTGAATTTCACTCTATGTTTAATGATCCAAAAACAGGAAGATGGAGATTTACCATGTTTTGATTATTTTCCTATAGAATTCTCAGTTCCTTGAATGCAAGAAACTATTCTGCGATAGCTTCTGCTCTGGTCAGCACTCCAAACACAATTTAAATATTCATGTCTGTATTATAATACTGGAAAAACAAAAATGTATTTAAACAAATATATGGTGAAAGTCACAAGGGAGGTTTCAAGAGGTCTTTATACCAAAAGGTTCTTTTCTGATTATTTAACTGAAGTTCATTTTAATCACTATGCAGTCAACCTACAAAAGAAAGCACATAAAGGCCTAATCCTTCAGCAATTAAAACTTTCGTGACATCAGTTCTCAATGACTTGTTTTCCTTGGTCTTCACTAGCAGCCTCTCCAAGTAAGAAAAAGCACTACAAGCCAAGAATCAAGGTGGTGAAGTCACTCCCACTGGACCGTTTCTGTTTAACACCTTTATTGATGATCTCGATGAGGGCATAGAGTCTGTCATCAGTAAATTCACAGATGACACCAAGTTAGGTGGGTGTGTTGATCTGTGCGAGGATGGGGAGGCTCTCCAGAGAGACTTGGATAGACTGGAGCGCGGGGCCAGTGTTACTGGTATGAGTTTCAACAACGTCAAGTGCCGGGTCCTGCACTTGGGCCGCAACCCCCCCATGGGTCTTTTACAACCTAGATGATTCTGTGATTATGTAATTAAAATTTTTCCTATACTGGTGTTTTCTATTTGTTACTTAATGGTGGAAATAACTGTAGTGACTTCATAGAGATTTTTCTTCTAGAGCATAGAAGCGAGGTGTCAAGGTGGTGTCCTTACTCGGAAGCATCATGATCCTTCTGTCTGGCAAGGCAAGATGGCTCAGGGGCTGAACAGACCCAGATGGGAGGTAGCTACTCTCTTGCCTGGCTGGCAAACCCATGCCAGAAAACAGAGTTTCTCTGTTTCTCTGTTCTCATCTAAAGATGAGGTGAAGTTTTTCTCCTCCTGTGGAGAGAGCAGAGCTCTGCTGATGGCAGTGGTCAACATCTTCTTGAGGAGCTGCTGTATTTCCTCATGTGTCCAAAGTAATCTGTTTATTTTGCAATGGTGTCAAACTCTCTGCTGTTCTTCAGACAATGCTGTTGGCCTGTCAGTACAAACCACCCTCCCCCTTCTTCTGCCTCTGTCTGGCCACCCCTCCCTGCATCTGTCTGCCTGCGATGGGTGGGAGGAGAGCGATTTCCTTTCACAAAATTATCCCTCTAAAACCTTACTTCAGTTGTTTCTGGACAAGCCTAAAATTGCATGCCTCCTCCTCCAGCCGCATGCTTCTGCTGTTTTCTGAGCTGTGGCTTTCTCTTCTGGTCTGTGAGCATAACCCCAGAGCACAACACGCCACCCCTGCTGTCCCAACTGCTCAAAAATCAACCAGCATCCTGGGCTGGTGAGAGCTTCTCCAGCTGTTCCCCCGAGTGTGCACAAAAAGGACCATTCTCAAAGTGAAGATCAGTCAAAAGATAAGCTACGGGAATATATTTTCTTTATGTTCTTAAAATCATTCCATATACCCAGGAAAAAAAAAAAAAAAAAAAACCAACCATCAGCCTTTCAAACAACAACCAGCCTTTCACAAGAGTGTTTCCAATGTTGAATTTTTGAGTGTTTTACCAAGACACAGATCACTGCCTAAGAGGAGGAAGGCTGGCAGAGCTGCCAAGCCGTATAAGAAACAGCAAATGAGATTATGGTTACATTTTTCAAATGTCATGGAGCTGGAAAACAGAGTATTTAAGTGACTTAGAACAAGGTAAAGTCATGGAGATTTCTATCTGATGGAAGCCAATGTGAAAAATCCTCCTCATAGTCAGGGTGTAGCGTCTGCAGTCTTGTTTAGGTACAGGACACATATTGTTCTATTCTTTATCACGGTCCATACATTTATTAAATGATAAAAGTGAATCAAAGCTAAAACTCAAGCAGCTGTACACATTTATTGGCCAGTGAGATGGGGCAAACTTACAGATCAAAACATATGTGGCCATGTTTGGGCACAACACATCCCAAAGGCACATACAGTTGGTGTGTAATTTGCATACATCACCGACAAAACCCTCCCTAAATAATCCTCATGACAAGGAGGCAGCACTACTGTCACCCAAACTCTAGGCAGTAAATGGCAAAATGCTTCATGTGCATCTCAGAGTTATTTTTTGTAGCAAATATTTTTGTGTGTATTTCAAAGGAATGTTTTAAAGTTGTTTTTTTTTTAGGGATGGGCAGGATTTCACACATCAGGGTCCTGACCATTGTCAGGTGTGAACCCAGCAGCTTTAGAGGGACGATCAAAGGTGCCAGATTTGCAGGCAGAACTCTTCTCCACAGTTGGCCTATGTTCTAGATCATGGTCATCTGGTCTATGTTCACAGATCAGTCCTCATGGGAACAACCCTATCACTGCTGTCAGGCTCTTCTTAGAAAGCCTCCCCACACTGTGCAAGGATCCTTGTACTCGAGGAAGAGTCATCTGGCATGGGAGGGCATTTTTGCTCCACCCTTGCAGGCTTCATAGGCACTGTTAGTCCAAAGCTTTGCAGCCTCTCGTTGGCACAGAAACCATAGCAAGAAACAGCCCTGCACTCCCTAGCAGATGGCCCTTCACCTCCTTTTCATTATCCCCTCCCCAGTTTCATTATCCCCTCCCCAGCCTAGTTTCACAAGGGCTGCTCAAACAGTTTCTGCATTGCAAATTTTCCTCCCAGTTGTGTGCAGGTACCCAGGGACAATGGGATGCTGCTCTCTGGAGAGAAAATGCAGGGCAGTTGGGGCTGGACTACAGCTGCCTTCCCCAGTACGGTGCAACCCATCCTCCCCTCAGCAAGGGCAACAGAAGAAAGAAATTCAAGACCAAGAAATGCTAAACCCCAGCCAAAACCAAGCAGCAATGGAGCAAGGAAGCAATCAGCAGGGTTGTGTAAGTATGCAATACACGGCCGTGTGCTGCACTTTATTAAAGAGCAAGCACCTCGTGACAGAGGAAGTCTCCAAAATGTTAATTTCCCTGCAGTTGATTAACAGTCCAGTGTCCAGACTCGCATTACCTCTGAGGCTGAGCACGCGGGGGAGGGAAACTGGCAGCAAGTGCAGGGAGCGAGTGCCAGCGTGTGATCATGAAGCGCTCTCACACCACAGTTGGGATTATTGCATTCCTTGGGGAGGTGCCAAGCGCTCCCCCCCCCACCCCTCCTTGTTTTTCACTTTTGATGGATAGGGATTAGGATGAGAGGAAGTCCTTGCTTACTTGCTTTTCAGTTGGACGCTCCTGCCCTCCTCCTTTCAGGCAGTCTGACAGATACAGATGTACCACCTACCCCCTAAACACTTGCACGCAAGGATCTCAGGAGGCACTGGCTGCAAAACACCCCTTTTTAATATAAGTGATGCCTCTTCAAAGCTGCCTTGGCATGGTTTTTAACCCAGAAAGGCCCCTCTCAGACATGAGTGCTATTATATTGCAGTCATGGTTCGTTGGACTTTGCACCCAGGAAGGGGACTGATCTGTCCCCATCTCCCAGAGCACGTGGCTGCCACACACAACTGCCAGCCTGTTCCTGAAGGCCAGCACAGAGCAACAGAAATGACCTTGTTCCCCTAAGTCAACAGTGTTAGAAAGGTCTGTGCTGTGGGAGGACTTCCTAACATAATACAAGTCATCAGACTTAAAACATATGCCTGGTCTGGTGAAATTAATAAAGCAACAAGGCTGTGGAGTAAAACAGGTACAGGAAAACCAGAACTTTCTCCTGATGACTTCATTGCACAGGGGTGGACAGCAAACCAAGGGCAGTGTCGGTCGGGAAGGGGAAGCTCTTGGGAGAACTCTCTTGGAGAACTCAAAAGGAATCTTGTGGAGTTGAATAACAACATTCTATTTTCTAAAAAAACCAGCAAACCAAAGATATTATTTTTGCAGCCAAGTGTATCACTTGTGGGGATAGCATTGCAACCTGTATCATCAAGGAATGAGCATGGCCCGAGCCACTGAAGCGTTTGTTCCTCCCCAGTGTTGTTGTGGGTAACATTGCCTCCCCCACATTCACCCACATTTTTTACTCAGACAATATCAGAGCAGAGAAGTAAATATTACCACGGAGAAAACAAGCCAAACCAAAAAACCCAACCCCAAACCCAAAACCTCATGAAGAAGTCAGGAGTTTGAAGAACCTAGTTGTGGCAGAAATGGAAATATGCCCATACCTGCAAAGCAGTTAGAGAGGGATGGGTACCTCGGAAAGGGTCAGCCTGCCCCAGGTGGGCACCCAGGCTGTGTTATTCTCACATGCACTTAGAAAAACCAGACATTCAGAAAATTGAATGGTGGACCTTTTTGATAGTTATGTTGAGAACATGGAGGGAAAAAGCTGATCCTGTCGTGTGGGAGCCTCTGAGTAACCTGCTGGAGCCCAAGAGGAAATCCTAGGGGATAACTCATCTGTCCTGGACCAAAGGGACCTTGACTTACCCCAGTGCAGCCATTCCCAGGTATGCCAGTGTCTGATTCAGCCAAGCAGGGCTTTACAAATTTGCCTTTTTTAGTACTTTTAGCTGAAGTATTCGTGCAGCACAATGCAGTTGAAGAAGTTTCACCTCTTTCCATTTCTTGGGCAGCACAAATATGTTTCTCAGTTATTACCAGGAAGACATTCCTCTGCAAATTTGGAGCCTCTACATATGAACAATCAGCTAATCTTCCAATTTAAGACAACTCAAAAAGTAGCATGTTGTAGAAACCTGCATTAAAATCCTACCTTCATGGACGCACGCCAAAAATACTTTTCTATGGTTTAAAACAAACAAACAAAAAGAACCTCCCCCACATGCTATATCCCCATCTTAACTCCTAGACTTGGCTTTTGCCAAAACACTTCATGCACCTTAAACTTTTGTGCAAGGAACAAGAGATGCACCAAGTCTCCCATTTCCAGTACAACATTTGATTCAATATTAACCCCTGGGAAGTAGGAATAAATAGAACACCACCATCATCACCACCTGCCTGTGACTTCTCAAAAACCACCTTCCCTAAAGCTAGTTATTTAAAATACAACATTCACAAATATAAAAGATCAGTCACTGCCTCCCTAACCTCAAGTCTTCTACCTGCCTTCCTGAAATTACATAAATCATACGCTCAAGTGGAAAAAAAAACCCCAACAAACTGGCAGAAGTTACTGCAATTCCACAAACCACGTAAAATACAAAGTTATTTAGCCTTGGAATGTCTAAACTACAAAAACACTGGAATTGTTTTCTTGTCTCTGGTTAAAAAGTAAGATAGTAATAACCCTAATACATCAGTAATGTTGGCTGCAGAACTCAGAGGGTGGAAGAAAGTGTAATAAGCACTAGGTAATGTTCCTCAGACTTTGCTAGTTACAAGGCGTGGAAGCATGTGATGTTTTTATGTAATCTTGTAAAAGTTTGTTTTAAATTCTTTAGTACGTGTGTCTATACTGAGCTAATGAAGTTTAGCATTTCAGACAGAACAACGTTGTTTTGCAAGGCTAGTACCCAGCGAATTTCCAGACCCTTATGAAATACAGCTGCTTCACAATTCCCAGTGAATCCAGACAGTGCCTCTGGGCACCTCAAAGCTCAACAGCAGATTCTAAAATACAATTCACAGGTCACTGTCCTCAGACAAAGCTTCAGCTAGATCCGTTTATTGTGCTAACCACCCACTGAGGGCAGTTTTAACCTACTGCAGCTTTGCATGCAAAGAAAAGATCTTGCACTTTAATGATTAATCAGTGACACTCACAGGGAGGTTTCTTTTATTACTTCTGACCTAAATTTGAGCTGCAACTGTCCTCGTGCTCCTCTTTTGACACCAGAAACTCATTAGCCTCTCATATACCAGTCTAGCAGCAGAGTGGATGTGCACTTCTCACTGCACCATACCAGAGCGCCTGTGAAGTCCCAGCACACTTCTCTCCAGATGCATTAAGAGATTAAGGCCCGTTCAACATGCCAGCCCCACAGCTACCCGAAGAAACACTTCTTATACCCACAAGCCGAAAACAAAGCCTGAGAAGCAGAGAAGAAAACGCTGTAAATTGTTCCCCTTTAAACGTATTCATTGTTCAGCAATACAATCAATCAACAACTCTTTAAAAAGAATCCATTTTCAAACAAGTCTTTGGGGACTCTCTTAATTTGTGCTTTTTGGTTGTTATCACTGAATGGTTTGGATTAAAAGGGATGTTTAAAGGTCCAAACCTGCTGCAACAAGTACAAACACTTTCAGGTGTTTAGGATCAGGATATAATTTTAAAGCCCCTGAAAAACTACAACTTAGTCAACACAAGCCCCAAAAGTGAAGATTTTCACACACTAGTCTGACCACTGAAACTACAGTTCTAAGTGTCAGCTCTACAGAGATGGTAACATTTTACCATTTTGAGCAGGTTGAGTGAAAACAGGTTGCAAGAAAAGGTCTAGATAACGTGCGATGTAAATTAAGAACTAACCTAGCAGCTTTCCTCAAATTTGTTTTCTGCCAGCTCCAAAAAAATCAACATTGGAACAGAAGGTTCATTTTCTAGCACAACTAGACATTATTGTAAACATTTCTGATGGGAAGAGCAGATGACAGCAATTATCTGAGAGATGTGCTCGGATATTTCAGTCCAGTCTGCCCCAGAAACAGAAAGAATTTTGAGGTTCCCAAATGTTACGTAGAGGTTTGCAAAACGGTGAACCACCCTTCTCCACGCCTGCGTGCACGCACACACACAGGCTGGTGAGGAGCCACAAATGGGACTATTTGCCTCGGAAAAAGTCAGAAAAGGTCAAAAAGCAAGGAAAACTTCAAACACCATGAGGATTTTTTTCTCCATTTTTTCGGGGCCTTTGGCGTGGCCTTGCTTAGAGTTTGTTACTCTTCCCTCAGCTCTGGCTGCTATAGTACGCTTAGCTCGCCCGGTAAAACCCATCTCTGGAAGCACTGCATGCTATAAAATCAGCACCCTCCCTGCTTGCCAATCACTCCATCTGCTGCCCCAGCAGGGCTGTTGGGAAAGCTCTGCTTAGATCACACAGCCTGTTGCTGGAAATCTTTGCCATCTGCTATTGCCTCGACTCCCTTGCCTCACAAAAAAAGGATCAGTGATTCTAAATGGAAAGCAATTCCTTTATCGGATATTGAAAAATATTTTTCATTCGAATTATGACTGCTTTTTGATTGTCCTTGTATTTGCACAAGCATAACAAACCAACACAGATTAAGGAAAAAAGATACAAGGTCATATTTGTAGGGCTGTTAATATCAATTCAACAGTCTACTCCAAATCTATTTCTTACAACAAGTAATTTGTGAAGTGTGATTTTGGATGGCTTTTGACCTATGTGAATAATGCAGGATTCTTTCCCCAAGCCAAGCCCTAAATTCATCACACAATTTACTGCACTGGAATGCAATTTAAGACCACATGGTGCTATACGTGGAAACGCCCCGTGTCTGTCCATGCAGTGGAGACCAAGCACATAGGACTGGATGGGATGTCCTCAGGGGGCTACTATTGGATTCAGTGCAGGTATTTACACCCCCATCTAACAGACCACACCCTAGATCACCCTAACAGCCATTCGCGGTAATCTCTGACCACCCACCTTCTCATTTTGTTTAGAACATCATCATCATCATGGCAGAAGAGTTCCTCCTTCATTGTTACATAGTAGAAGTTGTGAACACTGGAAAAGGAAAATAAACCATTAAGCAAGCACTTGACGCTGGGGGTTTCATTTATACATCCCCATGGATAAAACTCACACCAACCTGAGTAGCCAGCAGGAGATAAACTGTAATATTTGTTGTGACAAATGCTGTTTTGACCTATGAGGGGGGCAGTCCGCTTCACACAGAATATTCATGGTTGGAAGGGACCTCCTAGATCACAGAGTCCAACCATACCCATAACAAAAAAAAAAACCACCCACCTAAGGAAAAACCCAAACCCCAAACCCCCTGATCAAACATGACTTCAAAACCACAAAACACACAAAATAACCCCCGGACACGCCAGCCACTGAGCATGTCCTGAAGCACCAGCTCTACCTGTTTCTTAAATACCTCCAGGGATGGTGATGCAGCCACCTCCCTAGGAAGGCTGCTCCAGTGCCTCACCACTCTTTCTGTAATGAATTTATTCCTAATATCCAATCTAAACCTCCCCTGCCTCAACTTCAGACCATTTCCTCTGGTTCTATCAGGAGTTACTAAGGAGAAGAGGCCAACACTCACCTCTCTACAACCTCCTTACAGGTAGTTGTATTGGGAACTGAAAGAACTCCACTTTCACAGAAGCAACTTATCAAGAGACAGCCTTCATGGGAAAAGGAAGACCAAAAAGTTATATCATCTTGGAGTTCTGCCTTTTCATACTTGAGCATGAAACATGGGCATAAATTGGTTCCCTTGGGTACGTAAATTCAGAGCCTGTTCATCATGGAGCACAAGTTTCTCATCTCTGAGTAGGTGAAGATGTAGCAGCTAGACATTTCTCACAGCATATTCCCAGGCACAGAAGACTGGAGAAGTTGTTTTCAAAAAACAGAGGCAAGATCACTTCACATGCAGAGGAAGGAAGTATTGCTCTACCGGTGAATGTCTCTTCTGTGCTTAAACACAGAACAATTTCACTGGATTCCAGAAAAAGGAAAGGCTGAAGGTCAAGCGAGAAAGCTTTCAACATCTTTTTGATATTTCTGCAGACCTCCCATGTTGAATAGTACACAAAACCACCCCAGAATGTTCATCAGAACATGTTCATCTGCCTACAGGAACCATCAAGAACTTGCTTTGTCTCCCATCAAATTTTGTGAGCTTGAAAAATCTCAATTAGCTAAAAAAAATACCTTGAGATGAAACACCAACTTACCTGGTTTTAGAAAGGAGGTGGAAGGGACAGGGTCCAAGTGATTTTTTTGATGTCGTTATACTCTGTGTTTCTATATATACACATAAATTCAAAAATTCTATAAAGTTTCACTTACACCCAAAATCGACCAAGGATACAAAGCCTCTCCAGTATTCAGTTTCTAATATATAGCCTTGAGAAGATAACACATTTTCATGCAGTGTTTGATTTAATCATAGATGCTATAATCACACAAAAAAAATGAACTCTTGAAAGGGACCTGACAAACAGAGCCAGAGGTAAAACATCCTGAAGCTTAAAAATTCATCCCATAATGGTTAAGCAGAAAGAGGACTGGGAAATACTGTGTTTCAAACCAACACATCTGCTCAGTCCAGAAATTCTCTTGTATCTCCTGACATTTTTTCACAGGGAGATGATGCCGTAGGAACTAGATCCCAGGTGATCATTATCTTGCCTCCAGGGCAGTGAATAACCACAGATCAACATCCAAGAACAGGGACGCATTGGTCTCAGCAGAAACATGGCAGACAGATGGGAAGCAAGGAAGAAATAAGCTGCTGTACTCCAATAGTAAGTGTTAAAAGAGAAAGTGGGTAGACATTAAGGAATCCTTCCACCTATGTAGTTATTATTGTTTAAGGAAGTGCCCTGTAGAATCACTTTGCAGAACCATTTTTAAACTGTATTAAGAACATCATGCAAAAGAACAGATGCTCCCTTCTATGAATATGTATATCTCTAAAAGAAAAATAAACTGGACCAAACAAATTGTTTCCTTTACTTATTCTTTATGCACTGCTGCCCACCTAAAGAAATGATGCCCTCATTTAAACTGGCCTTAGAATGACAAGGTACTATTTATGTTGTTACAAATTTCATTCCTTACACAGGACAGTGATGGCCACAGCATCTGTACCTTTACTGCCATAGTTAAGCCCAACACAAAAAGCAAGGGAAACACAAGTCTGCCTGAAAATGTAAAATACTTCCAAACTACTCAACAGCATTTGAAACTGGACTGCTCACCAGAAAAGAGTAGCATCTATAGCCAAGTATGGGAGAGCCAAGATCTATGAGAGGTGAGCAGACACCACCCTCAGCCAAGAAAGGCAGCCAGTGCCAGAAGTGTTATTTCCAGTCTCCAGTTATGACTTTTTAAATCCTTTCCAAAAAAAAAGTCTTCCAAAGCTCTCATCCACACTAGCAGCTCTGGATACTAGCCACATTAATGACTCCTAGGAAAAGAAGTGAATGTTGTGTTTGTGCAAGCAAAAAGCTCATGAAATTGCGTGCAAAATTTAAAAAAAAATACCTCTTTCTGGCATTTGAAGTCCAGAAGTGTAATGGAAAGAAAGCACTGCGTCAACAGGGGACCGTCTGCAACCACTTTCCGTGAAGATGGAAGATAAACCAGTGCTGGAGACATGCTCAGGAGGAGCCTTCTTCTGTGACAGATGCCTTCAACATTCCAGATTGCTGACTATTGGCACTGCTTGGTGCAAGGAGAAACACTGCTGGGACAAAGATAATTTTAATATAGCTGCACAAAAATATCTATCTAGTTGTCTCACATCCCCTTTCCAAGCAAGATTCAAACGTGTCAGCAATTCAGCCTCACTCACCATGTTAGCTTTGTTTATACTGATTTCTGGATGCTGGACTTTCAGTATCTTTCGGTACCAGAAGAATAAGCATTTTTAGGACTGAACTATCATTGCTAAACATCCAGCTCTACATTCCAGCTATTTCAGAGTAAGGATCTTTTTAGTACCATGCAATGGCAACTTCGACCTGAACCGTGAAAGCAGAGGCTCACTCTTTGAGAAACCAAAACCTGTTCTTGACTCTCCTGCTAGAGAAAAAGATTGGGAATATTTTGCTGTAACTGAACTTTAGTTTTTCTCCTACTTCAAAATTCTTGGGTTCTATCTTCCTTTTCCCTTCCTATATTAACGTGTAATACATCAAGATCTCCTGTCTAAGGTTTCTTCTGTAATCTTTCCTCAAAAAACCTATCACTTTTGCATTTCCATATGGTTCATATACAGCATGAGACTGCATTTTCCACGGATGGTTTTAATTCTGGGTACCACAACGTGGTGTCACGTGCATTTCAAGCCTCTTCAAATCTTTTGTCCTTAACAGATGCCAAGCTGTCGCTTTATCACAGCAAATGTAACAATATCCATAGCAATTCCTGGTCCTAGTTATTACAACAGTGGCAACATTATTCCTTCAAGCACTCACCAACAATTGTTAGAAGTAACAAATTTTTACTTCATTATATAACTAGTTTTTTTTCCCTCATATTCCGTTTTGCTTTTTCCAACTGTTAGTTACCATCAAGTTGCAACAGAGTTTTGGCACAAACTAGGCAATTTCCATTACAATGTACTCAACTTTCTTCAGTTTTGTCAAACATCTGGAATTGTTCTGCATTTCTCAGTGGAGAAAGTTTAGGAGAGAGGAGAAACTTGACACTAGATGACGCTTCAGCTAGCGCATAAGATTCTGCATCTTTGTAACCAAGAACCTTCCTTTCTCAACATAATTCACATTTACTCGGATTCGACTCAACGTCAGAAGTATTTAGCAGACTACTACTTGTAATTATAGCTCAAGATATTCTAAAGAGTACTAGCAAAACCAAAACGTTACACTGTAAATATACTTACATCTAATTCCAAGAATTTCAGGACGTATTTTCTGGTCTATTTAGAAAACGAACAACTCAAAAGTTTGCAGCATCTTTTTTTTTTTTTTTTAACATTTGAATCTGTTCTTTCATGGTATACTTTTCTGAAAGTGAATTGAAGAAAATCCTCTTAATGAAACATTAGCTCCTCCTAATAGCTGTGTCAATATTTAGAGCTGGCAAATGTGACTGTTTTACTTTATTTCAATTTACAAAATTTGCTTTGATAATTAATGAAATCATCTAGAATATTAAAATTAGTAACATTAAAAAGGTTCTGTATGTCTGTAGCACAGGAAACACAGATAAACCTCAACTCTCTTAACAATGTAACATTGTAATCTGCAAAAAGCCTCTTGTAATTTCTGGATGTAGTTTTCAGGTATGGAAATGCACCAGACAGTATCTGAAGGGGGGGGGGAAATTATACCAAAAGCACAAGGTTATTCTGTGCTTTTCAGATTACAACAAATTCCTCACTCACTACCCTGAATTCAAAATAAGAGCTTATTCATCCTTTAACCATTCCAGGCATTCTGTAAATACTTTGCTTAGTGCCTGCATGTCCTTACACTTCCCCACTTTCAGAGAAGCTGTCAAAAACATTGCAGACACCGATCATCTATATTACACAAGTTTCTAGAAGTGTCTTTGTTTTTTCCATCCTCTTCATTCCTCAGGAGCTTTGCAGTCACTCCAAATAAAAGCTTCGTTTGCTCAGATGTCTGCGACACAAAGCTGGTTCTTCAAGGATACAAGGGAGCTCCAGCAGTGTCCAGACGTGTCTGCAAACAAATACTTTCTAGCTTATTTCACCATACAAGCACAAATTTCTGAACATCCTTGCCTACCACACCTTTCCTGACAAGCCTGCAACAGTACTCGTATACCTTTTGTAACCATGTTTTCCAGAGCTTTGGAAAGAAGTGTCTCCTTCACCCAGCCCTTGACTGAAGCAGGGTCAAACAGTAAGGAGAGATGACTCACTTTAAACCTTTGCACAGCTTGAGGAATCCATTTTCTCTTATGCAGAGACAACATTTCTTCGTAGATATCTCTCTCTTCAGACTGAAAATTGCCCGTTTTGCTTTTCTGACTGGTAGGAGGAAATGGTGATGAGGACGGGGAGAGTGAAGCCTCTTTGTTCAGGGAGTAAACGCTTGCACAGCAAGGAGAGAGTCCACCTAGCTCTGATGCTCCATCATCATTCCTCCTCTTTCCCACACCATCTTTACCACTGGTGACGGAAACCACAGGGTGGTTCAGTGGAAGCAAACCAGGAAAACCTTGTATGAATTGAATCTGAGATAATTCAACCTTTCATATTAATTTTTATGGAGAGGTATCTCAAAAAAAAAAGCATTCTCCGTTAAAAGCCAGACAAGCACCCTGTGACATAACAAGAACAGTAAAACACACGGAACATTAACATGGGAAAGAAACATGTTGCCATTATGTCAAATACTGCTTTTGGTATTTTATTAACAAGCAAGCATCCCTGGAACGGAGTCTATATGAAAATACTTCATTAACCAATCAGAATACAAGGGAGTGATATAAATTTATTTTATGCGACACCGATTAGATTTTAGAATTCCCATTTTTAATGTTTTAATTTTATCTTTTATTAAAAAAAAAATCACTAAAAGGACACAACCCACAAAAATACAATCTGTATCTGCTCTATATTTACAGATAACTGGTCACTATTAAGGCACAGATTTAAAACCAACATTTCTATGTAGCAAGTCAAATATTTGTGTAAATATAACACTAACAATATGTTACACTGTACCGTCATATTCCCTTTGTGGAATCAAAATAAGTGAGAAATTATTTTTTTTTTCTTCCAGTGTGTTCTTTTTTGTGTGAAGCCCTATGGAAAAATGATGCTGTTAATGGAAATTCTTCACTTTGGTGTAGATGATATAAGCACTGCTCAGCAAAAGACCACATCAACTTAATACTGTAATAAAATCAATTTCTGAGGCTAGTACCATCTATAAACATAGTAGGCACTTATGGAAGGCTTAAAAATCTAGGTGTGTAAAGGTTCATCGATGCTTTTAAGTTTAGACAAGATAAGCAAGGAAGGGCTGCAGAAAATTCTGTACAGCGTGTTGCTAAATATTAATTTTATAAAATATTTTTATTGAAGTAAACATGACCAAGTAGAGTTTGATTTGCAAACACTGGTCTTGCAAATGCAAACATTTCAGTAACAACTTCTCTGTAAGCACCTAAGTAGTCCATGTGAATGGAACTACCTACGTACTCACAAGTAAGCACAAGTGTAGTTTTAGAATCAGAAGCTGTGGCTTCCACGAGGGTTTCCATGAAGTTGCTCTTGCCCGTGTAACACAGATGCACGAGTATCTCGTAGATACGCGGATACTGACTTCTGGCATTTGAGCACGATAGCTTTTGATGTGAACAGCTGTGTGTGTACAAGATACAGTTTTATCCATTCAAAGTACAATTTTCAAGCCAGAGGCAGCTAACTGCTGCTTCACCTGGAGTGGAAGTCACCCAGCTATACACCATTAAGTGGATATGGCTGAAAGGAGTACTGAGCAGTTACTTACCAACCGCCACAAGACTTTGTTATTGCTTGATCATCTCTGACATCGAGTAAATAGTCTCTTAAAATTCCCTTTGTGTGTGCAAATTTCTCTATACATCATTTTGCATTTCTCACCTTTAAAGAAAGGATTAATTATCCCTGGAAAGTGTCAAAACTATTTCTCACCCATTTTTGCATAAAACCCAACTACTGTAAATGTTATTCTAATGCCTTCTGTTAAGAGCACTTGACAGTGGTTTATGTCCATCTCCAAAGGCTTATACACTGAACATAAATAATACATTACAGTAGAGGTAATTCACAATATTTCTCATGGGAATGCTTTTCAAAAGATTAATGCTTGGAAACTTCATACTGCATTGCAGAAAGAGGCACTTTATGAATTCCTTCATTATATTAGAATCCTTCATAAACCCATAACGAGACATCTATTAAAGAGAGGAATAATATTGCCAAGTTACTTGAACTTTCACAGTATAAGAATGCCATAGTTAGCTCTAGCCACTTTTAACACGGACTCTTTCTGTCGAACTTAACTTGTTTCAGAAACAGTTCATCTCCAGAGTTTTAAACACTTCTGCAGCTGATAATTACAAATCTAGATTGAACAAAACAGATGCTATTACACCTATTTTATGCAGGTCGCTTAATTGCTGCATGCATAGTCATGTAAGTAATACGCGTCATTTAATAAATGGCAACAGTTCTGTCTTGTCAAATTAGATTAGTTGTCTGTTTAATGAAACTGACAGCCCAGAGTTCTAGTTGGATGAATGCATTTCATTCTCTACCGTAAAGCTGAAGTAAATCAGTTTAATCTTTTACATATTGTAGGTGTATTGAGTCTAAAAATAAAAGTCTGATATAAATAAGTGTCCTTTAGTGGCAGGGTACTAAAAAATAGCCCTTTGCTTTGAGACAACCATTAAAAACAGTTATAGCATAACAGGCAGCACGTGGTTAATATTGCAATGTCCATTTTGGTCTTTCATTGCATCTGTTACAATGTGATATTATTTCAAGCAGCACTAAACTGCTTCAAAAGAGTGTAATAGGACTGGCACACTACCAAGTGCCTTGATTTTGGAACAGTATCTTCCGATAACTACCGGGGAGACAGAAAAAGGGGAAAATCTGCATGAAAGCCAGCTTCTAGTACCATTATAGTGAGATGTGACTTAATGCAGGAACACCTGAAAAAAATTTGATTAGTGCCAATACAAAAAAAAAAAAGTCTATGGAAATGAAAGAGAGAAGTTAAGTTTCCACAGGACAAGAAATCAGAACACGTAAAGTGCAGAAAGACCTCAATAATTACTTTAAGCAGTACCAGAAAAATCCATCTTGATAAAACCAAAAATCTATGCTCTCTGGCATCCAGCTCTTCATTCTTCCTTCATTCAATAAAGTAAAAATTCAGTGCATACATTATAGTTATAGGTAATAAAATACTAAACAAAGAGCCCTATATTTTTATTATTGCAAATTCTGTCCAATCTACACAAGTAAAACGTAACCCACATTCGGTGTTTGGAAAGACAACAGACAAAAACGTGTTTGCTCTGTTTGTTATTTTGGCACAGTACTGTGCAGACAAAATGCTTTGGTCCTTGACACCCAAACTCCCAAAGTGCAGAGAGTGGTGTGCAGTGAAGGCTGTCCACAGGATTGCCATGTCCATCTTGACTTGGAGTCGCAAAGTACTGCTACCAGCGACCGCTGACACTAGCAATGTCCGAATGATACTGACGCGGCAGCCTTCCACTAGCTCCACCTTCCAGGAAGGAGGCACGTACGTTCGATGGGTCAAAGAGCTTTCTTCGGTTTTTATTCAGTTCTAGAAAGGTCATACACACACACACACACAAAAATGTTCTCATCAGAAATTACCTTTACCGCCTTGATCTAAACCAAAAGCAAGACTTCTATTGAAACGAAATATTTTCAACCAAACAGTAAGAACTGAAAAGGTCTGCGATGAATTTGTTCAGTTTAACAGTACAAGATGGAAAGAGCCCCAGGTTAAGACTCCTAGAGGCTGCTTGGGATGCAGACATCTATTTGGTGCAGTTGTTATTTGGCACTGATACAGTGTGGAGTAGATAATATTTAGTAATAGTGATTTAGATCAAATTGACATAGTTGAACTGCTTGAAAAAGTTTCTGTTCTAACGCTCAAAGGCCACAGTCCTCCTGAAGGTAGATGCACACAGAATGTAAGGCTGCAGCACAACCATGCAATGTAAACTGAGGTGACAGAAAAGCTTATTAGCATCTCGATCATTTCTCAATGCGTAATTCTTTACTTTAAACAGAACACTGAAACAAAGGTCTAATATGGACTTCTAGGAAAAAAAACCCCCACAAACATAGGCTCACGTCTCATTCAGACATGCACCCTTAAGCTTGTATGAATAACTGCTCATCCAAAATTTCCCTTTCCCTACTTTTCTCTTTTTGTAAACAAACTCTGTGATTGATACAAGTCACTGGAAGATTGCGCAGTGTTTCATGATTGCTACTTAGCTATGTATATCACATTTTTACTCTCTTTATGCTACCATTTTAAATTTGTTAACAGTAGGAGAGATTCGATTGGGAGAAAAATGATCTAGTGTTAGAGTGAAAAAGCCTGTCCCTCTGATACATATTCATTGCTAGATGATGACAGAGCACTCCTATGTAATACGAAATCTATTTATTACAATTAGGAAAAAAAGATCTAGTTAGGTTTAATGTACTACAACACATTGTAAGAAAGCATATTTGGACTTCATCTCCTCACAGATAGGGTTCAAGAAAACCCTTTAATTAAAATTGGTTGGAAAAATTCCAAGTAAGAGTTACATGTCTTATTTCAACTATATACATTTTGCAGAAATTACTGGCCTTAGGGATAAAAAACAAACAAAAACCAAAACAGAACCCAAGAAAAAAGCACCAAATGATGTAAAAAAACCCCAACCAAGCATAAAACCCCAACTAAAACCAAAGCCTTCCCCCAAACCAGGCAGTATTTCCCCACGAGGATTATTGCTTTGCTAATCACTGAAGTGGAGGACAGAACAAAAAGCTTGAAAATGTCAGTTCCAACTGCTATGTGGTGCCATTAAGACTCTGCTGAGCCTGGAATCCTAGAGCTTCTAGGACTTGGAGTTTTGAGGCATAAACCAAAGTTCACTATCTGCTGTGAAATAAACTTTCTACCAAGCTCCAACTTTAGAAGGGGACACAGAACTATGCAAGGGAAATCTTATTCAGTGACATGAAATCTTTACAAAGCCTGATTTTAAGTGCCTTCTGGTAAGGGGCTGACCTCGGTGGATTAGATTCTTACTCCCCCCCCCAACTCTAAACACACAATTCAAGTGAGTAGATTACAAATACTACTTAAAATAAGCAATTGATAATCTCTGCTATTTACCTGAAATTGCAAGCAGCATTTTTCTTCTGGCACCAAAAGTGGTAATTCCTAACTCTTTCAAATCTTGATCAGTAAGAGTCAGGAATGTCTGCAGATCAATCTACGGCAAAAAGAAACAGGAAAATTATGCAAAACAAGTCTCTCCTCAAAAGGTCATAAGTGTGATTCAGAATAGCTTCACTTCTTTTTTTCTCCTGACACATTTTACAGTTACTCTGCTAACGTATTCTTTGCATGTAAGCAGCAATCCCTGCTTTTTGCTCAATTCCATACCCTGCATTTCTGACAGACAAACTAAAAAGCAAGAAGTTTTACAAAAGCACAGAATTAATCTTATTGATTTGAGACTTTTGAGATTGTGTACTTGCCACAGTTACTACAATGGACCTGGGAATAGCCAAGTCTGTATGTCTGTAGTTATGGTAGGTGCTTCAGACTATAGGTTAGCAGAGAATGATCCTAGTTACTAGTGACACATTTGAGTTCAAGCACTTGAGTATTTCATGTTATTCTGAAGTGTGTGCAGCCATGTATGTTTATGGGTTTTTTTTTGGTTCCCCATACAATTCAGAAAAATGTTGGAAAATTGTTTAGTTTTCCCTCCGTCCAAACTACTCGGCTCATCTCACCACTAAATCAGCAGCTCTTGAGATAAGAAAAAACAAAACAAAACCCCACCTGTCAAACAAAAGCCATCTTTAGTGTCAGAAAACAACACAGCCATCTTCCTTTTTTAGGAAAGCAGCTAAAATACTAGGAAAGGATTATTGACTGGATAACATGGGTATTATGGAACATGCAGAGGAGCGAAGAGGAGATAAACCTGAGGAACTGTACACAGAATTAACTGAGGCACAGCTGGATTTATTTGGGCAGATTGAGGACTGACCTTGCCATTTTCAGACTGGTTGCACGCAAACCCATGCTGGTGTCTATCCCACAACTGCCAGTGCTTTGCAATGCAAAAAAAGTTCATTAGCTCAGGCACAGCCAGCTCCTAAGCACTTTTGTGCAGTACGGGACAGGAACAAAGTTCCCCAGCACCACTTAAGCAGCATGATTAGAAAGAGATAAGAAATGCTGGCAGGAAACACACCAGATCCAGCTGTCCCCAGATTAAACCGCAGCAACAGACTTCAGGGAACTTGGGATGATTCTGTGAGCACATGTACATGAGTGACAGTGCACGGGAGAAGGTGCAAATTTGTCTCGTGTCTACCCTCGTAGTAGTGTAAATACACACGTGACTGCATCCCCAGTGTGCACAGTTTTCCTCTCTGAAGTGAAACATTGGCACACCAGAGCAACTTGGGCAACACAAATGGAAGGTCCTCTTGCAGTTTTTCTTCATGAACATGAGCACACTTCTCTTAATGACATGTCAATATGTGCAAAACCATACTGTGTGTGGTCTATTCAGAGAAAACACATGGATTCAAATGGAGACCAGCAGCTGGTGTAGACCCCACTGCTGAGAAAGGTGCAAACTTGGATGTATGGGTCCAGAACTGGGAAGATGCCAAATGCAGCTGTGGTTCTCCTTTACCACAAGATACTGACAACCCATACAGACATCTGTTTTGCTCACTCCTACACTCAATTCCAGTAGCGTGATGCAAATAATCATCCACATACAACTACAATGCTTTCAGGACTAGATCAGAGGCTCTCTGTCTAAGCCTCTAAGTCTTGCAGCTTTTTCTGTGACACAGGTGAATCTGTCACCAGAATAAACTATCTGCAGGTAACCAAGTTGAATCCACCTATATAATATTCTATAGATATGAAATACTACCACTTGGACTAAATTGAGATGAGCTGGTGTGGAGGTGGAAAGCTCAGACAGGTGACTGATGGTGTCTCCCCCTGTGTTGGGAGTGAATCAAAGGAATTCAACTGGCACACAGGGGAAAAGGTGAGGGATGAATATGTGTGACCCCAGCATTGTCTGAGACAAGATGTTACTTGTGAATGCACACTGGATTTCCATAACCTATACACGAAGCTGACCAAAAGCTATTAAATTCTAGTTTGCATCCTAATTTAGAAGTAGGAGCCAGGGTTTAAACTTCCTTGAATAAAAAAAACCCCAAAAACATAACAAAAGCAAACAAACAAAAAAGAACAAAACCCAATCCTAGTTTAATTCTTTGTTAAGTATAAATCAAAGGTTCAGGATAGTCAGTCCAGGCTGGCTATGCAAATTCAAAGAGGTATGATGCAGCTTTGAAAGAATCAAGCTCATGAAAAATCTTGTCACAAAGT
This sequence comes from Megaceryle torquata, assembly GCA_024611175.1. Taxonomy (NCBI): domain Eukaryota; kingdom Metazoa; phylum Chordata; class Aves; order Coraciiformes; family Cerylidae; genus Megaceryle; species Megaceryle torquata. The sequence goes on along the minus strand of JANIJG010026143.1, from coordinate 35,087 downwards.
GGCACTTTTTAGTGGCTTTGGTTGAGACAGAGCAACTACTGCTAGAAAACATGCTACAGACAGGAAGGTGTCTTTCAAAGGAACGCTAACCTCTTGCTGTTGGAATACGTCCGTGTATTTGCCTAAACCAAGTTTGCTGAACAGCTCAGGCAGATCAGATCCCTTAAACAAGCTGTTCAGGTTACAGCCGTTGCTTCCCGTCAGTGAGGAAATGCAGTCCATGTAATTACTGCTACTGAGATAGTGCTCAGCTGAAAGGGAAGAAAAGCACTTTGAGTCACATCACAGAAGTGCACCATTTGCAGTCACATCGACTTTGTACTCAATTAGATCATCAAAGTAGCAAAATATTTAAATCTATTATCCAGCAAAAAAAGCTTTTCAGTGGTCTGAGAGAATTAACAGTATAAAGCAATTTTTATTTCTTTGTTTTTTTAAATTAAGTCCCAGCGTTTGTTTTGTATAGAAAGATATTTTGCTCAATATTTTAAGCAATACAATCACATTGTAAGAACTGTCACAGATCTGCAAGACCTTATTGCTTTTCCTCCTCTTAAACCCTACTCACCAGTAAATATTTTGGAAAATAACATTGCACACGAATGCAACCAGCCCTTTTTTCTCTGGATGGGAAGAAAGCCACGCTGGTAAAAGAACTACATGGTAGCCACAGGATTTGGCTATCCTTTCAGTACAATACAGACAAAAATTAAATGCAACAGTTTTATAAAAGACTAAAGCTGGAAATATGCTCCATTTAAATGACAAGTTTAAATTCTGTTACTAAAAGTTATATATTTAAAAATAACCCCTAAAACCAAAAAAACAACCAAACTGATTCCAGGGTAAAGTTCTTAAAATATCCAACTGATTTAGCAGTGCAATCACTTTCCTCTGCAAGTGTGTACTGATAGTATGTAATCACACAGTTAGCAATTATTTTTCCCCTCATGCTGCATATTCCTCACACCCACCCCTCCAATGTATGGATGTTCTAATTTTCTTCTAATGCATATGTAAATACATTTTAAATCCTCATTATTTTGATTAACCTAGATTTTCCTTTCCCCCCCCCCCCCCAATTAACTTGGAAATATCAATGGCTTGATTTCAAAGATAAACTTTTAATCTGAGTACTCAGAGAGCAAAAGAGAATATGATAAGCAGTCATTCACAGATCAACTACAGTGCTTTCTAAAATGATGAGTAATTACAAGTATACCAGCCATGAATATTTTCTCTAATTGAAGCTATCCTTTCTTGGGATGTTCTATTTTTACTGTGTACTTGGCTGTGATCCTGGCACTCAGGTTTTTAATCAAAGTTGTAAAGAAAGTGAAAACCAGCCATAGTAGTTACTTCTCCAGAATGTAGGTAGTTAGTATGGACCAGTATTCTCCACTCCCATTTTTCATTCTTTCAGAAATACATATATTAAGTTACTAAATGAAAAAAAAAAAGTTAAAAGTTTGCCTGAAGTAAAATTTTCAGTTATAAGTTACTGTTTAATAAGTAATTACACAATTTACAGCCTGCATCAACAGAAACCAGTATTTGAAAGGCATGTGCTAGGCCATGCCAAACACACAGTTGTCTTTTACCACCATAAAGAAAATCACGCTTTAAAACTCAGTACCAACACAGATTACGACTTCACCAGTGAGTACATAGCCCAGTGAAGACTCGCCCCTTCTTCTTGCACCAATAACAGAACAGAGCAAGACAGCAAAGAGCTTTCAGCGAAAATGTCTTGAATTTAAAAACACTCCTTGAAAGTTTCCTTTTGGAACATTATTTGTATATGATGTTACAGAATCTTGCATACGTTTTCACTTTATAGACACCTGTAAAGTTTTTTGCAAATTGAAATTTAAATACCTGGTGACATCAGAAAACATTTAAAATAAAATAATTATTCATGATATCAATTTCTAAATTTTATTTTAGTTTTTTAATCAGATCTTAAAAAATTATTAACCTGATTTATTTTGTTTCCGTTTGGGGCTACCTATTGAGGAGACAAATTCATTATGAGCTGTGGGTCCAAGCCCATTGTGGTCTCTCCAGTTATCAGATTCACTGCCACTTCCCAGGTGCTCCCGGCTGTTGGACCGCGAGAGGGACATTGATGAACCCTGCAAATCACAAAAAGAAAATGAGGGAGAAAGCAGAAGTTTCACTGTGACCGAGATGTTTTCTTTGTTAGGAAAACTCCAACTTTTAATGGTTGCAAACATTATTTTGGCAGATGCTCAATAGTTAAATAATTGCAAACCAGCCACAATAACAGCAGGTCTGTTTGAAGCATATGCAGTTTACAGATTTTAAGCAGAAGTTATTTAAAGACCATGCTTCAAAATGAATTGCTCAGTATTTCCAAGTTTGCCTCGAAACCGTTCCATGGAATCAAATTCCAGACAAAGCAGTGTACCAACTACTTCCCTTCAGGGGGAAGGGAACATTATAGAACATCTATCTGAAGGTAAGTGGATGAAGTACACAAAACTTAACAAGATTGTGCACAATATAAGAAGAATAATTCTGCAAAGGTTTGTGAATTTACAGATTCATATCCATACAAATTGCCAATTATCAACTCTCAGCACTGTGGGTCATAATGTTACAAAGTAAGGCAACAGTATTCTCTGAAAGCAGCAGTTAACTATGAAATAGGGTGGTCATGTACTCAAAAAAAAAATGGACATTATTGATACCACACACTTGAAATAGAAATGACATGAAATTACATGAAATAAAAATCATGGAGCCAAATGAATAACTTAATTCTGTACACTTGCATCAAATTCCAATTGAAAAGCATAACTTAGGAGGCAGCAATCTTGTCTACTCTTCAGGCAAACTCGTCAATGGCAAAATTGTGAAGGTATGAGCTACAGTTAGCATAACACAAATGAGGAAAGGCAGGAAGTGACTTCAGGTCTTGCAGAAGGGTAAGAAGAGATGAGGCCTTTACATCCTATTAGGTCAGAATGATGGCTAAATGTTGTGAAATAAAAAAAAAAGTTTCTGGAAAACTGAACTCAGAGTAAAATACCATAGTGAAGATAAAATATGTTTGGTGAGCTTATTTTACAAATGAACTTCCCAGCTATTAGACTGTTATACCAATACTACATCTGTTGAAAGACTTCAGCACAAATCTCATACGCGCAAGGGTCTGTAAGAAGTGTGGCAGTACTGCCTCTAATACAAATGACATTGAAGACATAGAAAAGAAGATACAAATTTTTACCTTTCCCAGGTGTTTCCATGATAGCTTACACCAAAAAACAAAGACTGGATTCCTAAAACACTAGCATTGCACTGGAGAGCTAAAGCCTGTGGCTTGCATGTGGGCAGAGTCCAAGTGACTAAGATAGAGCGCTCTTGGTCATGCCTCTAGAGACTTCTAGGAGTGCATCATGGTCTGGGGGAAAACCCCACCCCAGCTCAGTCAGTATAGAAAAGTTAAAAAATAAAACCAACCCAAACAGAGATCTTGATCATAGCTTCTCTCCCACTAGTTACTACTGCAAAGGCATTACGTATATCCAAACCTTTTACATGTAGTTGAACACCACAAGAAGTTCACGTGTCAAGTGGGGTACATCGATGCACATTTTTGCCATGGTTGAATATTCCTTTTGCATTAATAGATACATGTATCCTAAAGAAAAGGTGTATGAAGTCCCTGTTCTGAGAAAACATACCATTTATGGTTTATATGAGTAGGACAGAAATGAAGAAGAGGTCTTTTATGGAGGCTGGGAAAGATTACGTGCTAAAAAACAACTTTAGACCACTTTTGTAAAGAAATTAAATTCCCAGCAAGATGATCACGCTGGGACTCTAAATAGACCTGTTGAACCCTGTGGCTGCCTTTTCCCTGGGAAAATCCTGGGCCTAGTGATTAGTGTAAACATAGAAAGCTCTTCCAGTGCTACAGCTTTGTCAGTAGAAGATAAGCTGCATCCATTTCTTGGTCTAACACACTGTTCCACCACACAGTGATTCACATTGTGTACTTTAATCTGGTAAATGCATACTGTTTTAATTCGGTTACCAAGTTCCTACCACTTGTCTACAGCTATTAAGCCACCTGGTCCCATAAGTTGCTTTAAGTTTAAACAAATATATTTTCATAAGCAGAGTTCCATAAAACTAGAGTACTATTCATAAAATGGATATATTTTTGTGTATTGGGCTGAATGTATTTCATATGCCTTTATATTTACAGAAGAAAGATTTTTTTTTCACCATCAAAAAATTACTTAAAACCCTAAAAGGAAAGCTGAAACTCCTATTTGCAAGACTTCTTTTTACAGAAGATGGACATTTCTCAAGAGAAACTACTGTATCATTCACTAGAAATAAAATTTCCATCACAGTTTTTTTTATACCTCATACGTAGTTGTCATGGATGGTTTGTATGATACATGATTTGCTCTTCTTAGTTCCTTGATAGTTTCCGCAGGCATAGATTTAGAGAACCCCAAACCACTCCATGTATTTGTTGGGGTTCTCACTTCTGTTACAACTGGCTTTTTTAACATAGCTGGAAAAAAAAAAAGAACAAAAAACAACACAGAGACAAATCAGTAAACCTGAACTTGAGTAAAGGTACTAAGATGATAATCCTGCAATCACATCTGCTAACAGACTTCATTCCACTAAAAGGTAAATTCTGAACACCTCCACTTGCTATGCAGCTTGAATCCCACCCTTCCTCAAAACAACTTGCTCTGTCAGAAGATACTTAAACCTCACAGGGCTGCAAGGAAGCCAAAGAATATCCGTTTCAAAAAGAGGGCTTTCTGTTTGGTGTGGGGCTACTTGCTTTAAACAGGTTCAAAGGCAGGATAAAGTCCGTTATGAGTTTTGAAACTTAATTTCTCCCCAAAATAAGAAGCAACTTGGCTAATATCTCAAAAAATTTGGTCTCTGAAAACAACACGAATCATTTGCATATCTGAAAGTTGTTTATTTTGCATTTTGTACTGTTTGTATTAAGAAATTCTGGGAACGTGAAAGCTAATGTACAAGTGTTTCATTATCAGCTTTAGATTTGATTAAAAAAGTCAAATTACAAAACAGAAATTCCAGAAAATCCTTTCATCTGTGTACTAACAAACTTTTCAAAAGTTACCGTTTATCCACATACCTTTGGTTGCTAGTAGCTTCTTCTGTTCATAGTCAAATGCCTAGAAATTAAACATGTAGAAGACAGCTTAATTGCTTTTCTAACTAAATGTCATTTCAGTACTTGGGTCTTTGTAAAGACAAAGGTTTTGAAAGTGACCAGTGAATACATCTAGGAGAAACCTGAAGTACTGCACAATAATTTGACTGTAGTCCAGTCTAGAGCTGTAGTTACTTAAAGCATTCACTCAAACACCAATAACAAAGATTAAATAACTATCTGATATCCATTTGAGTGAGGCTGCAGCACTATGTACAAACTGTTTAGGCAGAATTTACCTTTTTTTTAATGACCTTTTCAAATGTAGTTTCTCTACCTTAATCATCTGTTCTTATCATTGAAAACATTCCTCAACAGTACAAAAAAGAATTACATATCTTAGACAGCAAATCTAGGCACCACAGCTGATTTAAATCAACTCTTGAGTTTAGCCGTTCTCCCTTCTTCTGAAAGGAAGAGAACTTAAGTAATGTGAAAATGTAAAAAAACTGCTTGTATTTCCACTACCTATGATGATGGAAGATCTTAAGTTTGGACCAGAACATCCCCGGTTAAATCACAGTACGGTAGTGGTTGGAAGGGACCACGTTACACTTACCTGAATTATGGATTAGCAAGCCTAAATACACACACGAGTGATGTCTGTGTAGACAGTATTACTGTATAACAGGATATGTATGATATGTAACATTACTGTATAACATAATATGACAGTACAACAGTAGGCAGTATTACTGCCATCTGATTTAGTTAAGCTTTCAACAGGAGCACAAGGGCTTCTTTGTCTTCAAGACTTAAGAGCTGACAACCCACTCTTTAGTTGACTAAGACTTTGTTGGGAAATGATTTCACTGAGACAGTAATGGCAAGTCACCTCTGCATTCTGTGGCAATTTCACTTCACAGAGTTTCGTGCTGGATGTGAATGTATTCGAGGAGATGTACCTGCATATTGACGTACGACGGCTGTGGAGCTAGCCGTGCTCTTTCGGAGTTCTGCTGCGCAGCTGCTGCTCGCTCTGCTGCCCGTTCACTTCCGGGAGCCTTTTTATCAGCCATGGGGCTTTCAGAAGCACTTAACTCTGCGTCGGAGAGCAGCCTCTCTGCGGTGCTGCAGAAGCAAAGCCACTATGAACTCCAGTCTTCATTGTTGTGAGCAGTGCACATTCAATGCAATTTTGATAATTGAGCTTTACCTTGAGAAGTTTGGTAGCAAAATGCAAGAAATGCCTGTACACCAACATCTCAGTGGCTTTAGCAATACCTCCAAAGTCTCAGCCTTCCTTTACCTCTTCGTCAGTGAAACAAAGCATGTACTGCTGCCTCTAATATTACCAAGTACAAGGGAGACCTTATAGATTCAGATTTGAGATGTCTGGTATCCAGAATTATCACACGCAATCCCTACATACGTGTGACTTTGTACCATCTAGCCTTCCTCAGGCCAGCAGTTCCAACAGGTAACATGGGTCCTACTTGCTTCAGTAGTGACAGTCCTACACGTCAAGGAACCTCTTCACCTGATCTTTTCTTTCTAAAAATATCAGCCACATTTAATGCCTAGTCTAGAAGAGTATAAACTCCTCAGAGCAAAGTGGTCATGTTTTAGATGCTGCACACTACCCCAGGAAAACATCCTAAGGGAACTCAGCAAAAAGAGTAAGACATACAAACAACAGACCAACATACAAACAACTGAGTTTGGTTAGCAGGAATCGTTGGATTGCTAAACTATGAGAGCAGAATTAATCAAAAAGACAACATAGCTTGAATCCTAAATAAACGAGGTAAGAAAAAATGAAACTGTAAATAAATGAGGTAAGAAAATATGCATCTCAAAAGAGTAATGATAAACAACTCCCCAAAGGGACAGTAAAAACAATACTTGAAGTAGATCAGACAAAACACTGAGTCAAGCACAAAACCTATGTTGACAAGACATATGACTCAAAAGAGCCTTTCCTACTGCTGGCTCATTAGAGAAACAAACCGGTAAACAAACAAAATCACTGAGAGAAGTGTTTGAGAACATGCTGCTATGCCTTGAAGACTGTTTTTCTAACAGTCAAGCAAACAGCCTCAGGTACACACAAAAGGAAAAAGGCTGTCAGTTCAGAATTGTTCTGAAAGCAATCAGCAGAAGAGAAAGTGCAAATATGTATACCTACAAATAGGTAAGGAAAGGCCCCCTGGATAAAAAAAAAACCCAAAACCCAAATCCTCCTTTTGTGTGAGTGAGAAAAGACATTTTTCTTTCCCAAATGAAGAAAAATAATCAGGATGTAGAAAAAGGCAGTTATCAGACAAACTGGAGGTATATTAATACTCAGATGAAAAATCAAGTTCAATTTAAATCACTTATTTGAATCTTATGACTGAACCATCCCTTTTACCTAAAAAACCACGTGAAGTATTTTTGCATGGCAAAAGTTCTGTTAATTGTATTTGCACATTCAACTTACTGTAAATGAGAGTTTTTGGTGCCTTGTAATAATTCAACTGTTTGTCTCTTAGTACAGGCCTGTTTAGAAGAGCTCATCATCTGCTTCAGATCACTGGTATTTGCTGAATGGGATGGACTTCTTGGCATGCCCACTTCTACAAAAGCATCGTTGCAAGCTACAAGACCAAGAGAAGAGTTCAACAAAACTCATTTTATGTTCTAGTGAACTTACTGAAGTAATGACAACTATACAGAACTATATAGAACAAAACCTGCTCTTGTAGTCTTCAGGGACAGTAACGTGGTCAAGGTTAAGAAGACAGAAATGGAAGTTAAAATGCACAAAAAAGGTACTAGTATTCACAGAGACACACATTTGGTATTGTTCATATTGTAATATTAATTACAATTGCATTAATTAAATTTAGTCTTAATTAAATACTGTCAGTCTACAACTGACAATCAGAAGTGAGAAAGTATTTTGAACAAATTTGATTTTATATCCAGTTTTAATAAGCCTTAGCAGGTGCTCAGATGGCTCTGGCTGAAAGGAAAAACTCTCCACTTAATGTTCAAATACCTTAAAAATGTTTTTTATATTACCTAATTAAGGTGATAAAAATTTGTACCTTTTATTCAAATGGGCATTTCAAATGACCCCAAGCCTTACTGAAGGAGGATCTCCTTGTTGATCAGTATTTACAAGGGAAACAAGGCCTTTACACATACTTGCTCAAATCTGAAAGCCAGTTCCAGGCTTTCCCCTTCTCCAAGAAGGCAAGAATGACAGGAACAGTTCATTAGTTCCTTTAGCTTCCAAAAGGCAGTGTAACTAAAATACTGGTATAAAAGATGCAAATAAATTGTTGGCCAGTGTCATCTAGGTTTTATCTACACATGATTTTCTGCAATAACCTTCTCAAAGGCATTAATTCTTTCACTAAAAAGCAAAAATACAATCTTGTTTAAACAGGCAATGAAGTTATTGGCTTTAAAACATATTAAAACATTCATCAGTTATTTTCCTCTGCTTGTAGGGAATAAATAAAATGTTACAAGCACATTTATGTTGACTTAAGGTGTTTCTATCAATGGCACAGTCCAGATAAGTGCAACTTCTATTTACTTTCTTTGAAAACGAATCTGGAAGATCCAGTGACATTTTCTTTCAACGTGGCTGCAAAACCAATACAGAGGCAATATATTTACATTTTTGTTTCATGAACTGTACGTAGATTGCACAAGCACAACCAGGCAGAAGAATTAAAATGTCAGATTCTTACCTTCTGCACTACTTGACTTGGCAGCTACTTGTTCTGAGGCACCATGAGTACCCGTTTGTCTCACTGGATCACTGTGGTTTGCGCTCAACACGTTTTCTCCTAGAGATGTGGCAGACAGTGCAGCATACTTGAGAGCTGAGGTCTGAAATGATTGTCAGAAATCACTGAAGTTATTGTTATGCCTAAGGAAACAGTGAAAGATTCACCCTTTTCTATCTGCACGGAAGAACAAGAAATTAACTCTGAATATAGGAGAACAATACATTTGAATGTTCCATTTTTCAATCTTTAATACTTTGAAAACTCCACTGTTCCATTTCTAAACTTACTGGCATAAAGAATCTACAAATATAGCTGATTTTATCTTTCAGCTTTTCAACTAACACACAGATCTGGTTCTCCAGAGATAGTTTCACTTACCTTTACATGACCATTTAAAGACGGCGAGCCTTTTTTACTCTCTGATTGCATGCTATTAACGTGGACTTCAACAGGAGTCAAGCCTGGTGGTGGAGATGGAGTGTTTTGACTGTAATTAGGTACTCCAGACAAGAGAATACTAGTTAAGGTTGCTTGGGCAGTAGAGGGTATCATTAGGTGTGGAATAGCAGAAAAACCTGTAACAAAATTTGGTCGTGTTCTGAATAGGTTTCTCATTTAACTTTCTCAGGCATTACAGTACTTGATAGAAATCTCTATTTTTAGGTAGCTTGGATACATCACTAAACAAGTTCCCATTAGAATTGCATGCTTGAACTGTAAGGCTTTAACTAACCATTACTTTTTAGGTTACTGTATTTCTATAAAAAAACCCCCAAACAGATAAAAATGCTGCACGTGACAGCATGTGGTATAAGTTTATACAATGTTATAAATCTGAATATTTATTCATCTGTGTTAAGATAAATTTAAGAATTAAGGTTCTAAACAATGAGCGATTCCAGACATAGCAATTGTCATTCTGATGAGTTAAGTGTTGCACAGTTCATTTAATTCACTTCTACCAACCTGTGGCATTTGTGTTAGCAAGAGATGTTGCCCATAAGGTGGGACTAGGCGTGCCTGAACTCGGACTCTGCAAGGGACTCACAGAGCTATTAAGGGCATTCAACAAAGAGTTTGGAGCAGTTGAGGTGTTGACTGACAGGGTTGTTGGACCTAAAAGGCCTGCAAATATTATGCAAATGAGTATTTAGCTAAGACTTACAGAACAACATTTTTCACAAAGCACCAACCAAACCAAATATCAATAAGCTGCACCAGCATGTATTTTACAAGTTTTAACATTAAGCCTGCTGTTAATTAGGTGTACAGAGCACTTTAAGAATGATTGTTCTTAAACTGGGAATTGTATATCCAAGAAGAACCAGAACATCTTTTATGTCCTCCTGCTGGATTCTTAATTCTTGTCATACCGAGTCTGCACTGGCCACTTCTCAATCGCACCATCCCTCTATTGCTTCTGCCAGCTTGTTTCAAAGAAGCATTAGAGAGAAGAAAACAAATTCACTACATAACCTTATTTTCATTTCAGATACTAAATAGCGTTTTTCTCAGAAGCTCATTTGAATGACCCACTACTTCCACACTAAGAACTACTCAGTTGCCCTTTGTTATCTTCAATACTGTCTGCAAATCATCCCCTGGATGCGTTGCTTATTCCCAAAGTATTCCCTCAAACCAGCTCTTCACTCAAGAACATTCACAAGGCAGAATTAAAGAAGAAGAGAATTAAATTTCAAACAAATACGTATCTATTAAAAAATATTAAGATATATACATGTAATACAATGCATACCAAGCCCAGTGAGTCCTAGTCCTGCTGAGGACAAGATATCCAAACCGGGACAAGACAGACCAACGGGGCAGGAGACAGTAGAGGGATTTGATGCTATGGCAACTCCACTACTTTCAAGTCCCAAAAGACATTTTCGTGCCTCATACATATTTAAGGCATTTCGTTCAACACTTTTTACAATCACAGACTGTAGGGAAGAAAATAGAAAACAACAAAACCAATGAGTAACACAGCTACATTACATGGATCTGCAACACACAGAGCGCTTCCTAATATTCCTTCGTGGCTATCAGTAACAGTGTGAGACAGCGTGAGGTTGTGACCATTAGCAACTATTCAAACTTGATGGCAACTATAGGGATTCTGTATGGACTTGACAGGAGAATGATGGAAGGCTTTGTTCTCTAAGAAAACTGATTACTGCTCCTTGGTGCTATTTGGTATACCAAATCTTAGAGTCCCCCAAGACCTAGAAAAGTCAATCAGTAACTAAAACCTTATCTTCTGTTTAAACTGAGGTCTATACCTCAAAGCAGAACGCAGCTATTAAATTCTTAGCTGTTTGAGAATAAAGTAAAAATGCCAAGAAAAACAAATAACAAAAAGCATCGTTTCTTGTGCACTCTCTACACAATGTTTCTTTGCATTGATTTCATATATCCCTACCCAGAGAAGCTTTCTTATTGATACAATGAAATACTCATTTAATATTCTGAAATTTTTGCCTCTTAAGCCATTAAACACAAGAATGCAGAGAACAGAGGGAGTCATCTACCCCTACTTGCCCAAATATTTTACAATGAAATCCTCCCATTAGAAGTATTTCATAATTCTGTTTCTTGTGGTTCTTTTCAACATCTTACGTAGAATTTTCTCCTAGTCACATTATTTGGAGGTTTTTTTGTTTGTTTGATTTGTTTAATTCCAATTGCTAAAGTACACTGCAGTTACGTGGGGGAGCTGCAATTGAAAAATAATGTCTTTAAAAACAAATCAGAAGTACTTCTAGTCAGAAACAATTTATCTCCTCAGAACTTCTTTCTTGTATCAGTGTATTCCATACAAAATCTAATCTCTGCCTTGTCAAATGGAAGTCTAATTACCCTAAAGGAGAGCTGCTATAACATCTAAACCAACATTTCAAGCAGAAAATAAATTCACCTTTCACAAGTTTATAATCCATTAAGTGAGGGAGGAGGAGCAGACAAGTCAACTCAGCAGCTCTGAGAAGTTGTCATGAAAGCCTAAAAAGAATAGATTAGCTTTCCACCAACCTTGCTCGGTTGCTTTGGCTTTGGCTTAATGCTTATGAAGACATCTAACCGCTCCATTAGCTGCGTTATAAACTGTGGTTCTACCTCAATTTCTTCCTTCATATCAAACATGAGCACAAGAGGAAGGCAACCCTGAAAAAACAAGATGCAAAAAATAATAAAACTTTTCACCTACCCTTTTCCCAAGCAAATGTTACCAATAAACCAAAATAAAGACTGTAATGCATGTATAGCGTGATACAGTAAGTTAAAAAAAAAATAACAAGGAAGTTTAAAGTAAATCTATTTCCTTGTACACGAGAATCCAGGTGTATCTGGGATTCTGAACAAACAATTTGGTAGTATAAGTGTGAAATGATTTGGTTTTTTTGATATTTGACATTCCAATCACTGCATGCACAGTCTTTATTAGCTATTCATCCCGACTTAGATCTATCTGGAGGATTCAAAGTCAGCAATCACTATTACCTATTAAATCAGAACACAATATTGTCAGGATTTGATAGCAGAACCCTGACATACCCATATGGCTCATGTTATATACTATGTTTGAGAGAAGGAAACGCAATTCTGAAAAATATTTCTCTGGAAGTCACCATTTCCTAAGTCTAAACTATTACCTAGATGATCTAGGAAAGGAAAAGAGAAAGTGTTTTCCAGTGATGTGGATGACATCTCTGAAACACTAAAACTTTAAGTTAGAAAAAGAAGGAAAAAAAAATTGTCCCTATAAAAAGCCAGAAATCAAGAAACAACAAATAGCTCCATGGTCATAGGATATCTCAAAATTACATTCTTACATAGCTATTTTTCAAAATAACAATGATACAGGGTACAAACTCAGTAAAAAACAACTCCTACTTGTGAATTTAGATTCCTAAAGTAAACATAACATCACAGAGAACAGGAAATAAGCCACAGTGAGATACATTAGAGAAAGTGGTCTTATTTAATGAGTTTCCTGCTTTCCCTTCAGAATGAAAAGCAACAAATTGGTGTATTTATTCTTCAGATCACTAATTCAATATCATTTTATATTTAAATAACGCTTCTCAACAGTACTGCCTGAGCTACACAGTACTTGGGAATATTAAAGCAAGGTACCTTAAATATTTTACCATCAGAAAGACTGACACGTACAGTTTAACTCCACAAAGTGAACTTGTCTGAAAAGCACAATTATATGCAAAATCTATTTTAAAAAAACCACACTGAAAACAATAATTAAGGATTCTACAGCAGGAGCATCTCATACACTGATCTTCTCAGTGTTTTTTGCAAAAAAAGTTACAGAAAGTATTAAGAGACGGTACCACCAAAAGCCTGGTAAATAAAAATGCAACTAGAGGTTAACAAGGCAAAGAGGACAACCATAAGCTTCCAAGTTGAAATGTCAGGTTTCATAGCCATATTAAAAAGGCTCTTTTTCTACACTACTGTTTTGTTATTACACATTTTGAGCACCTGCATCATGATGATGATGAGAGGAACAGGACCAAATAATGTTCTTTGACAGGAAATGAGTGAACAAAACTAAGTTGTCAATGTCTTCTGCTATTAAGTACAGTACAGTCCTCATCATTACATGCAAAAGTAACAAATAGGTAGTATTAAAAGTTTTTGAAGTATTTAAAGTATTAAGTATATAAAGTGGTAGTATTTTTTAGGGACAATCAAAATACAGCTGAAACCAAAGGGTTTGGGCTGAGGGGAAGGTAGAGAACTTAATACTTGTTTTATCTACAAAACTGGGAACTATAATAGTTTCAGGACACGTAATGCCTGTGAATTGAAAGACATCAAGTCTCCTGGTCAATACAGTTCTTAAAGAGCAATATAGTGGATGTGATGTGGGATGCTAACTTGTACTGAGGTGTTTCAAACTAAATCAAACTTGCAAAAGCACAGTCCTTGCAAAAGTTTTCTGAAGGTGCACTTCAGTGTTCATACGATAGTTTGTTTGCATTTCCCTCTAATTCATGAACATCCAGAAAATTATGACTTAAAACTTCATAAGTAAATACACAGAATAAGACTACATCTTAGTATTTGCAGGCAGTAATATGCTACAGAACATAATGCTCATGAATATAACTGTATAAAGGAACCACAGTTTTGTTTTCCACTATACAGCAAGGCAGAGTGCCACGTAGGAGAGATGGGGACTTTGGGTAATTAATGGTATTCTAGTTTATCCTGACAGCAGCTTTGAATTGGATTTAAGTCCAGTCCTCCTCTGTGTTGTTCATAAACACCCACATATATAAAAATAGGTACAAATATTAGTACTACAACAATGCCTAAAGGCTGCTGTGAAGCTAGAGCTATTCTTTTATAAAAGACCTTCTAGTACTGAGGCTACAGAACTAGAAAGACTGCAGAATAAGTATTTCCTATGGCTCCCCAACTTCCTTGGAAACTGGCCTACACAGGAACCAAGACATTCCTGACACTTCCTTCCAAAAGATCCCAACTTACCTGGCAAACATGGTAAAGGCGAGTTAGCAAAACAAACAAAGCACCCAACAACAACAACAAAACCCTCCGACAATCTGCCTTCTACTCAGGAGCATATTGTTGTTGTAAATCTAAACTGCTTATGCTGCATTTACACTGCCAAGGTAATTTTTCAAGTCATGATACCAGAGATGACAAATGTTTTAGATAACTATGTTCTCAAAACACTGACAAAAACCCAGCACTCAATGAAATCAGTTGTTTTTGCAGTGTAAATAGAAATCCTTCCTTTCCAAGGCTAACTTACATTTGACCCATAAATAGATGCAGAATGAGCATATTTTCTATAACCTGGAAATTTTTTTCAAGCAAGTTTCACTGAAAGTATTTACCATGAGGTATTGCCTGGCAAGACAGACAGATTCAATTGTGCCCTGGAGGTAGACAGTGGATTTCTTTTGCGGGTTACTAGGGTCAGGGAAGTGGATCTGAGCACCAGTCCTCTGCATGATATGTTTGATGTTGCTGCCATTTCGACCCATCATAAAGAGATGATGCTGTGCTGCAATGTCTAGCTGTGTGCTCACAGGGATTGCAGAGGCCAGGCTCCCAGCTAGGTGTTCTAAAAGCATGGCTGTTCCTTCCTGCGGGGGGAAATGCGAGAAAACGGTGAAACAGTTCTCACAGGCACACAAACCAATGTCAGACCGTCTCCTTGATGTGCATTCCACATTCAAGATAAAGAAAAACCTCTTTTATTTAAAAAAACCCCACGATTGATTTGTTAAAGATAATGGATTGACTAAAATCTAACTACTATTCCCACTCTGCTAGCAAGCGCAGTGTTTAATAGCCACTGTAAAGCGCTCGAGACGAAGTGGAACGGCTTGGTTCCATCAGACCTTCTGTGCCCACATACAGCAGTTTCAAAGTCAACAGAAATTTATTTGGGTAGGTATAGTTGCAAAACTTGTCTTACAATTTTGGCCTAAGATATTCTCACTGTCTTGAGATATACCCATGTAATACCACATCCATCTGTCACACTGCCAGCTCTTAACAAGGAAGCTTCTTTACTTTATTAAGATAAATAGGCTCATGGCAGTTCCTTTCCTTGACTGTCAAATTCACATCTCCCAATCCTGGCTTCACAAGACTGGCTTTACTGACTTAGTGCAACTTACAAGATTATGCGTTTGAGTGCACATAGGAAAGGCAAAAGCATGAAGAATTCATGGCGGGGGGGGGAAGTTGTGTTGTGGGTTATTTTTGTTTTGCCTTTTTTTTTTTTTTTTTGGTTTTAAACTAAAAGATGGATAAAATAAACACATATTCCAGAATTACTAGAAACACAAACAGGTTTGTAAAAGATGAAAAAACAGATTAGAAGCTTTGCACAAAAAATGCTAAATAATCCAAACTATTTCTTATGCATTTTTACACTTCACCTAAACCATTTAAGTTTAAAAACCCCAAACTCTCAGGCTTCAAAAGTGATTATACAACAGCAGCATGCACTGAATAGGCAGGTTATAAAATGAATATAAATCTTCATTATCTAAATTACATTTATGACATGCATAAACCTAATTAAGAAGGCACATTACCTTCACAGCACTAGTGTTGTTTTGGGACCCTCTGACAATGACTGTAGCACCGTACATTCGAGAGCGTTGTTTAAAGGACACTGAAATATTATACGTCTGACATATATGCTGAATTGTGGGAGAATTGGGATCTGGGATTGGTTGAAGAATTCCAGCAATAGGCAATTCAAACATGAGTACCAATGGAAGCAGCTCCTACAACAACATCGAAGGGGAAACATTGAAAACCAAATCATACTCACTAATACAAAAATTTTATTACTGAATAACATTGTATTAGTCAGTGATGATTAAACTGACATAATATATTAGAAATATATATAAACTGACATAAGACATTATAAAATATTATGAAATCTTGAGGTGGACAAAAGGCACTGACACTGGTGGGGTTTTTTGCCTTTTATAGGCTTGTTTGTTTGTTCATTTTCCAAAGCAACAGAAACTTTTGCAACTACGTAGCAATAATAAACCAGGTTATTTCCCACTCTTATCCATGCAGACTTACAAACAGGTCAGTATTTGCAAGATTTCACAGAGAAGCCTGTTTTCTCTCATGGATTAATCAAACCTCTGAAGTCAGCTACAAAGCTAAGTAAACATCAGCTGCGAAAGCTGTCAAGACCAAAGTTGTGTAAGTGACATACTTGACTACAACAACTGTGGAAAGTTTTCACAACTTTTCATTTTCATTCACAGATGCATAATTATCCATGCCAGAATACACATGCAAGTCAGAACTTGAATGTAAAGACAGAAAAATGCTATGGGTGGAGGATGGAACTGGATCCCACCAAAATTTACACAAATTACACATGAAAAGAGTTAAAAAGGCAGTAATTGCCATTCCTAAGTCATAGACACAAAGGATGCCTGAGCTTCTACAGGCCAGCCGTGAAGGAAAAGTTAAGATGTAACTTGAAACACGGTAGGGGATACTTGACACCTTATATTGTAGACTTTGGGTTCAAAGTCCATCTTGGACTAGTTAAAAATTTCGCCAGAATATGAATCACTTTTTTTATAATACCCTTTGCATTTTACTCCTATGGATACTCACATTTGTTCTTACAATTCTGCTATCCTAAGACAGAGAGACACAAACCTAGGGTTCTCAAAACTATACATTTGGTTTTTTCCCATCCTTTCAGGTGTTTTCAAGGGAACACTTCACTGAAATAGCTATCACCCAAATAACCATTACCTGAATAATAACGATTAACTATTAATAATAAGTTATTAGCTAATAACTATTAATAACTATTAACAACTATTACCCGAATTCTAACTCTTGCGGACTCCACTCCAGCTGGCTGTCCTGCAATAGACACCTGAAAGAATAAAAACACAGCATCGCATTTTCAGACCAGGCATTGGAAAACTTCTTCCGATACCTGTGTTCTTTTGAAAGATCAACACTTACTTTAGACACAGTGACACTGTGTTTTCCAAAAAGAAGCTGAAAACTAAAAGCAGTTTAAAAGAAATAATATATGACTATTATGACATCTTAGGTTACATAGGCTTAAGCAACCAGGAAATAAAGAAGATAAAAATGACACCATTTTTTGGATCAAATAGTGGAATTACTACTGCATACACGTGCTCAATGTGAATATTCAACAAGAGTAGGTTTTCTTGAGCATTTTGAAGTGACTGTATTTTACTCAGCAGCCACGAGGATGCACAAGAGGGAATTCTATATACAGGGATTAAAGACTTGGAAATAAACACTCACAGTAATGCTTGCATCAGGAAAGATGCACAATTCAGGTTCAATGACCTACTCTAATGAAGTTGAACTCTTACAATAGGACATTCATGTTTTGCTAGCTACATACCAAGTTTAGTGTTCAACTAAGTTACACCATGAGCCAAAACACCAAGAAATTAATCAATAAGATAAGTAAGGAGGTGTTGAACGGGAAAAAAAAAAAATTACAAAAGCACAGGTTTTCATACTACTCTGCCATTTACACCGAATTGTTGACTTCTGTTTGCTCAAAAGAATTTTAGTTTAAAAAAATTAAAAGGGATCATAAATCAGCCATGACAAACTGTTTCCATCTGTTTTTAAAGATTTGTTCACTTGAGAAATTCCCTTGCTCTCCAGAGTGTAAACACCAAAAGTCTATTTCCCTGAGCATGAACTCACCCCGCCCCCAACCTCCCAAAAAAACCCCAAACAAACCCAAATTGACAAAAGAAGTTTAGAAATGTTTTATACTCTAAGGAATTACAGTATAAATGAGTTCAAATATTAAACAATACTTACTTGGTTGCTTTTCTCTGCTTGATTATTCCTATTTGAGTCTGGAAAATGGATATGGCATCCTGTTTCTTCCATCACCTTTTTAATGTTATTGCCACCTTTACCTATCACATGAGAATGTTCTGTATGGGAAACATCCATCTTCAAGGTTACTCGATTGCTCTGCAAATCAAGCGTGTGTGATTAGCTTTGTTAACAGCAGAATTTTAGAGTATTTTACAGTATTTTAGAGTAATGTAACTAAAAATGACGTTAAAAAAAAATTGTATTTCCGAAGTATATGCTTAACTTTTTAATGGATGGCTTAACTTCTACTCAAGTAAGATGTTCTTAACATAGTCAGATGCTGAACCATTTGGATTTTCTTTCCAATGAGGAAATAACATGGAAATAAATACCCCAAAGATACATTTTCAAAAAGTGTCTAAAGGCTTTTAAAATGTGCCCCAGCTTTTATAAACTGACTTGATCATCCATTTACAAACCATTCTCCATTCTTTTAGTTACAGTCACACACCTCTGCCTGACCTAAAAGTATCCTACGATTAATACTTTTGCAAATGAAAGCCAGGAGACCTAAAATATCAGGATTTTTTCCTCCTTTGACAAATGTACCCTTTTTTTTTCTGGTACATCAATGTTTATTTTAAACAAATGCTGTTCTTAAAAGCCATATTGTCAACATTCCATAATAATGTTGGTAATAGTAGTTCAAAAATGGTGCATATCACTGGAACATTCCTTTTGGTAATCTGTTTAGAGAAACAAAAAGTTGGCCTACAGTCACACAGAAGCCATATGTACTGTCCCAAAAGACTTGCTATTGAATGAAAAAAGAAAAAATGTCATGAACTTATGAGACCCCTGGCCAAAATGTAGATGTTTTGTAAAGTCTGTTCCTAATATTTCAGAGTATAAAACTGCTGTAAGAGTTAAAAATAGAATGGCATACTTGCTCTTAAAATTGAATTTTAAAAAGAAACAAAATTCTAGAACCACTGAAGTGGCTGCATAATCTACTGTTTGCAGTCAAGCTGTATTTCATATTTTAAAGTAAAAGAAGTCCAAGCCAATGGACCAACTACATATGCTTATAGCTATATGGCTGGAAATACTACTTCTGCATAGCTCAGATCTGGGAGAAGTTCTTCAAGCAACTATTTTCTTGTAGCATGTTTAAATATACCCAAATATCAACATCCAGAAAGAATATATTGGATATTGCTTTGGAGTGTCCACAAAGACCTTCTGTTTAAATAAGTCCATTTAAAGAGATCAATGTCAACACAAAATTAGGGAGTGAGGTATCACTCTAAAGAAGTTCTTTCTTACTTTAGTGTCCAAGACAGACATGATTTTCTCTTTGGCTTCTTTAACATTTTCCTTTTTTCCAGAGACTTTAATATGGGGATCTATAAAAGAAATAAAGCCTTGTAAGAGAAGTAGAGTAAAATAGCTATCAAAAGTTTCCTCCCTGCTTAAATTTGAATCCATTATTTCCAGTTCAGCAAGAAACTGTACCACCAACCTTTGGGATTCAGCTAAAACCCAAAATTATTTCGTGCCTTCAACCCTACAACTGGGATTAGCAGATTAGTTGATTAAACACGATAGCCAACTTAAATAGAAATCAAATGCCAAATGTAAACCACAGTACACAGTTGTTTGCAATGCAATTACATAGCTAAGACATCATGCCTCCTCAAGCAAATATTAACAGAAGACAAGAAGCCTTACTCCATCTTATCCCACACAAAAGTCTAAGAAAACCCCCCACCAAACTGAAACCCACCCTCATCATCACTTAATTATGTTTAATTAGTCTCTGAACTATCCTTTGCAGCTTTAACCTGGCAATAAAGCTGCCTCCACCTCCACAAAGTTTCTGATGGAAGTTCTAAAAAAAAAATAATTTTAAATGTCTTCAATAAATCAAATCTCTAAGTATATAAATTCAGATTTTCTACGAAGCATATATGCAGGAGGAGCACCAGCTGATGGTAGGTTTTGCCCAGTGAGATCTAGAATATAGATTCTATAACACACTTCAGTCTACATTATAATTTTTCAGATCATGGTCCTTAAGCAGCCGAAGGTGGTGTGCTGAGCTATCAGGCACAGGTCTGCATCCCGGACCATGCACCTGTTTGGAAAATACAGAACTAATTTTGGAACTAAGTCAAGCATCAATTCATCAAAAAAAAAAGTGTCAAAAATACACATTAGACAGTTTAGCAGCACCATCTGGTGTCCAGAAGCATAAAGTGCCACAATGCAAACTTGCTCTCAAAGTACTGAGTACAGGAGCAATTAGAAACAAATACTAATAAAAAAATATCCCAAATGACCACCTAAATTTCTAAATATCAGAAACAAGAATATGACTTGGCAGGTGATGCCTGTTTCTTTCCTCTGCCATTCTGCAGTGTAACAGTGCTTTTTCTCCTGTGATGGGATGAACAGTTCTCAAAAAGAAAAATTCTAAAGCCTCTTCCGAGTAATTAATTAATCTAACGTATTAGATGCCTATATCTTAGGGGATATAGAAGTAAATATATTCTGAATGGCAGGAGAAAACGCAGCCAGTAACAGAACATATCTTCCTTTCCCATCATCTCAGTGACTGAAATCACTTCACTACTAAAGAAATGCCAGATAACACAACTTTAGATTGTAAACCTGTTGTATTCAATTGAAAATTGAAACTGTTTAAGCCATGCCTAGAAACCTTTTTGTTCTAACAATAAAAAGAGTCTTTTACCACTAGGAAGTTCTGAGCACATTCAGCTGGGGATACAGAAATGCTGAAGAAACACAGGATTGACTGCCAAGTTTCATGAAAGTCAAGGAAAAAATGCAGCATTTTGAGTTCTAAGATACATTTAATTTTTAAAACTGGAAAAACTGTAGTTACAAAAACATGGTAGGAGCATAGAATCTACAGAAGCTCCAAAAATCTGCTGCTTCAGCCTTTTAACAATGTAGCTAAGTAGAAAAAAAACCAAAACAAAAACACACACCAAACCCAAATGAAAAAAAAAAAAAACCACCAAAATAATCTTAAGGGCAATTTTTCTTCTCTTTTTTAAGTTGACAGCAAGCCATGTGGTTCTAATGTGTTTAAGCTGTGAATGATATTTGAAGTGGACGTTGCAGGCAGAAATTCCCAGAAGCAGATTCTAGAACACTGTATGTTCCAAGTGCTCTTTAGAGGCAACCAGCAAAAACACTAAACCAGACCACCACCAGTCTGGGGTTGATTTTCACATATTTTTAAACATTATAATACACATTTGGCTACAAGTATGAAAAAAACATACCTAACTTTCAACTTGGCATCCTATTAGTTGCAAAAGAAGATTAGTACCATTCCATAGTACTATTTGTTTAGCCATGGGTGAAAATACATCTTGGAATACCTATTTTTTCCCCACTTATCTCAGCTGGACTCTTCTTGATACTGACAGCTTCAGCAGAAAAAATAACTCTCATTAAACATTTCTTTGTTCTTTTTTTTTTGGGGGGTGGGGGGGGGAGAAGCTCAATTACTCACTTTAAAAACAAAAGCAAAGAATTCACAAAGCAAAGAAGAATCCACCAACGTCAGTGACAATTCTAAAATATGCTATGAAATCTTTCAAAATTGGTCTGAAGAACTCTCTCCTTACTTGACTTCTCAATGACATAGGGGTTGGTAACGGATATGAAGCAACTCTTAAGTTAACAGAATTCTTCCTTGGAGACTTGTTCACTCCTTCAAGGAAGACAAGTCACATAGAACGTTCTATGTTGGGTCTGACTGAGCTGGTGTTAATTTTCCCCATAGGAGCCTTCATAGTACCGTGCTTTGTGCTGGGAGCTGGAAAGGTGCTGGCAACCCCTGTGCTGTGGCTGCTGCTGGGCAGGGCTCGCATGGCACCAAGGCTGGTTTTCAACATTCCCCCTGTGGTGGGATGGGGTGGGCAAGATCTGGGGAGGGGACACGGCTGGGTCAGCTGGTCCAAAGTGATATTCCATACCATATGACATCAGCTCAACAATAAAAGCTAGAAAAGGGGAGAGTGAGGAGAACCCGCTTGTCCTCCAGAGCGACTGCTACGTACTGCTTCCCAGAAAAGGGGCCAGACAGCACCTGCTGATGAGAAGTAGAGAAGAAATCTGTTTTCTTTTTGTTCCCTCGTGCAGCCTTGTTTCACTTTTCATTAAGCTGCCTTTGTCTTAAGCTGAGTTACATCTTATTTTCACCCCCTGGCCCAGCTGAGAGGATGAGGGAGACAGGAAGTGAGAGCGTGGCTTGGTGGGCACTGGGCACCCAGCCAAGGTCAAACTGCTACACATCCACATTTTGCAGGAGAAGAGTTAATTGCAACTACTAGGTTTAGAAGGATTTTAACTGTGTTTTGCAAGCATTGAAAGTACATTGAAATTATGCAGGAAAACCAACAGGTACTTAAATGATGTTGGATCAATAAACAGGTAGCTTCAGGAATTGATTAAAAGTTCAGAAAGGTAGTTAGATCATACAGTCTTAACTGTCTGTATATTACAGAACCTTAAATTTCTTAAACATACCTCTCTGTAGAATCAATTAGCTTGTTTGCATTGCAAACCTGGAAAAGGTGGAAAATTTTCTGCTCTAATAGTTCATCAGTTTCAGCTTGCCAGATTTGTGCCTGGTTTCTGACAGTCGAGTGTCCATGTCCCCTCCCACCCCACTCTTGCTGTTCAGTAGGTCTTCGAGTGAAGGTCATGCACGCTAATCAAATCACTTACCATTACACCAATGCTAAACAGTCTTATCTGAAGAATCATTAAGAAAAAATGAGCTAGAAGATGCCTGAATTTTTCCTGGCTAAGTTATTCTTAAAATAAAAGACTTGCTGTTTCTGTTTTTAAACACTATGCCACATGCATATTTACCAGGAGATAATCAAAAGGCAAGTTTGTCCCAAACATTGCAAGCCCCATGCAGATTTGGCTGCATTTGACCTCAAGTGACTGTCTGCGACAGAGGAAAACACTATCACTACTGGAATCAGGATTTACCTTCAGTTTCAACTTTCTGCTTAATCAGAACTACTTTGTGGAAAAGTCCAAAACTAGGTAGTAGCTGAAAATTGAAAGATTTTCATTGAAAAATGAAGATTTTCAGGATTTCTATCTGCATAGGAATGAAATCACCAAGTAAGATCTTTGTGCATCAATGCATGAAAGAAATTAGAACAGCTGACTTGAAATTTCTAAATGTTTTCTGAAGCTGCCGCCACCAATAAAGAGCCAAATAGATGAAAAGTATCTCCAGACAATTTTATTACTTGTCGGCACCACAAACTTTGAGTGTTCAGTATGTACGTATAACAAATGATGTCTGTTTGCTATTGTATTGTAGACAGGGCTGAACATAAAACGTTCCCCTGCCACCTATTTTCCACATGTACCTATTTAGTCTATGGATTAACAATTACATTTTTTTAAATTTAGAAAAAATACTACCACCTTGCCTTAGTACCAAGACAAAAATATGTTTTGGATTTAATATTTGAAATACCTACAGGATGCAGTTGTAGCAATAAGTTATCAAAGCCCAAAATAAGCTAAATGCTACTCAAGTGCGAAGAGGATTGTCAAGCATAAAGGTCTAGCAAGTGGAATGGATTTATAGCACTGTCAGTACAGGTAACCAGGAAAATAAAGAAAGAAAGAAATGATCACCCTTCAAGTCAGTATCTAGACTGACCAGAGCACCTACACCCAACTTTAAGGAGACCACCCATTGAACACAATCAACTTATTCCCACAGCAAAGGCTCTTGCTGTGACTGGAGCCTGAACTATGCCACTTTTGTCCGTGTGACATCTGGATCAGATCACCAAGATGTTATGCTACACTTCACCCTTGAGGAACACTGCTTCTGCTACCTATTTTTACTGGAAAAAAACCCCCATGTTTTCCCCTGGATGAGCAAGAATGACAAGCTAGTAACAACAGATGAAGAGAAGGCTGAGGTTCTCAACCTCCCCTCTCCAATCTCCACTGGCAACCTCTCTCTCTACACCTCCCAGGTTAAAAGACCACAAGGTGGGGACCAGGAGGACAAAGTCCCTCCCAGTGTAAGTGAAGATTAGTTTCGCAACCAACTGTGGAACCTGAACATACACAAATCCATGGGACCAGATGAGATGCATCCCAGAGTTCCGAGTCAACTGGCAGATCTAGTTGCCAAGCCACTCTCCATTATATTCAAAAACTCCGTGAGTCAGGGGAAGTCGCTAGTGACTGGAAGAAGGGACACATCACACCCACTTCTAAAAAGGGTCAAAAGGAGGACCCTGGGAACTACCAACCTGTCAGCCTCACCTCTGTGCCTGGGAAGATCATGAAGCAGATTCTCCTAGAAGCTCTGATAAGGCACGGGAAGGACAGGAGGTGATCAGAGACAGCCAGAATGGCTTCACTAAGGGCAAGTCCTGCCTGACCAACCTCGTGACTTTCTACAGTAAAGTGACAAGGGAAGAGCTAAGGCTGTTATCTATCTCTACTTCTGCAAGGCCTTTGACATGGACCCCCACAACATCCTCCTCACCAAGTTCAAGAGATACAGATTTGCTGGGTGGACTGCTCAGTGGATAAGGAATTGGCTGGATGGCTGCATCCAGAGGGTAGTCCAGATGAAGGTCAGAGACAGGTGGTGTCCCTCAGTGGTCCTTAATGGGGCCAGTACTGTTGAATATTTTCATCAATGATATAGGCAGCAGGATAGAGTGCACCATCAGAAAGTTGCAGATGACACCAAACTGACTGGTATGGTCAGTATACCAGAGGGATGGGACATCATCCAAAGGGACCTGGACAAGCTGGAGAAATAGGCCCAGGTGAACTTCATGAGGTTCAACAAGACCAAATGCAGGGTCCTGCACCTGGGTCAGAAAAATCCTCATTATCAATAAAGGCTGGGGGAGGAGGCAATAGAAAGCAGCCCTGTGGAAAAGGATTTAGGAGTTCTGGTGGACAAGAAGTTGGACATGAGCCAACCATGGATGCTTGCAGCAAAAAAGGCCAATCGCATCCTGGGCTGCATCAAAAGCAGCATGGCCAACAGATGGAGAGAGGGGATTCTGCCACTCTACTCTGCCCTGGTGAGACCTCATCTGGAGTACCACGTCAAACTCTGGAGACCTCAACACAAGAAGTACATGGGCCTGATGGAGCAGGTCCAGAGGAGGGCCATGAAAATGATTTTAAGAGCCTCCAGCTTTTTTGCTATTATTGTGTACAACATCTCAGTAAAGAATAACAAAATTCCTCTAAGCAAAAACAACTTTGTGCCAGTACAAATACATCTACCCTAACTTTTGCCAGGCAAAAAGTATTGAAAACAATTAAAACATTGAACTGTGTAGGCTTCTCCTGCAATTCAGACGTTGCATTGATGTCTGGGCAAGCACTTCAGACCACAGCTATGCATCTAGCTTGTTTACAGGATGAACAGACTTAAGTTATCAAAATCCCACTACTCTAAAAATAGCTCAACAACTGGGCAACACCAGGGCAGATGACAGTCATTCTTACTAAGCTGCTGATTAGGATCTGAATAGCCCCTGAGTATTGCTGAACTTGAGCCATTCAAAGAAAAGCAAAGACAAAAGAGACCTAGCATTTTTAAGGACAATTTGTGAAAATATCTGCCCCAAAATTCCTAGCAAAGAACCCACTAAGCTATGGGAAGTTCAAAAGAGAAAGCCAAATGAACACATGGAAGTTGGTATGCTCTCAACAGAAAGAGAAATATTCACCCTACAAGAACAAGATGGAACATCAGTTTATAACACAGATGAATTCATCAGAGGTTAAGAAGGACTCGCTATTAGCATGGAAAAGAGAGATAATTTAGTTGAAACATTTTAATGCTTTAAAATAAATAAAATAGTGTCTGTACAGTTTTTCGAGGGGATATTCAATGAGCAAACTAGATGGATTGAGGATAGCCAAAACAGACTTGAAATAGGCTCAATCTATTCCCTTGGAGAGGAAACACTAATGCCAAAAGCATGAAGCAAATGCTCATGACTGAGGGCATACGCAGAGTAACTCACTGAATAAAAAAGGAAATTTGGCACTTGGGCACATCTTGCTGTTGGCTAATCAGCTTGAAAGAATTCTCACCCTCTGTCCAGCTCACTTCACCTCTCAGTATCTAAACCACAGAACTAAGAAAAGTTATTCACGTATTAGGGCCATTTCCTACTGCAGGCTGCCTGTATATCCTCAGATATATCACTCAACAACATGGGATTTTCAAGTTTTTATTTATTTATTTTCCTTACTTTGGGGCTGGTTTTGTTTTTTAGTTTAAATTAGGCTGCAGCATCATCAGTGCTGAATGAGGATTCAATTAGCTGACTTGGGCATGTTCAAAAGCCCACTCAAGCAATCAACAGTGTCATCAGAGCAGACATATCCTGAGGCTCTGGGAATTCTAAGGGATCTGTTTGTTGCGGACTAAGAGCTGATTATAAAACATCCTTGAGAAGAGCTACGGCCACTGCCTACATGGATGCAGACATTTGAAAGACATGGTCTTCTCAGAAGTTTTTGACTCTCAACTTTCTGTCTTACTGGCATCTGACTCCAAATCACCGTTAGAAGAATTTCTGTTGGACTCAGAATGTGAGAAGGAAGCTGAGAAAAAGTAAACAGTTGTCGCACTGCTTCTGCCACAGCTCCAGGGAAGCAGTTTCCTTGGAACCCTACACTCTTTATAAATTTTGGTCGCTGTTATGTAGTCATCTGAGGAGCATTAAATATCAGAACATCACTTTTCATTCCTTCACTGTAACAACCGTACAGCAGCAAAGCCTACCTCCACTTATAAAAATACATATATATCCACATACACGCACACACAATGAAGCAGAGACCACGTAAAACACCAACCTCTCACACACACGAAACCAAAGAAATGCACTGTACTATCTAATAGAGCAAAGAACCTAATTTCTCCAAGATTTCATAGTGTAGTTCAAAATAAAAAGTTTAAAACCTGTAACAGCCTACTTAAAATCAAAGGGCTGAAGGGAAATACCTGTTCGATGTAGCTTCCCATTTTAAAAGAAATAAAATCAGGTGTAGCTCTACATCAAATCATAGCTGATCCCACATTTGAGTCTCTTAAAACATCCCAGCAACAGAGTGAAAGTGAATATTCAGAATGCCCAGAATTCAGTGCAAATTAGTCAAAAACATCAGATAAGCTTTAAACAAAAAAAAGATTACCTGTACAACTTATTATTTTTGGAGAAATAAACTACCGATGACTGGATTTTGGACCCAGTGATAGAAGAAATGAAGTTGAAAAGACTTCTCTTAAAGCATAAGCAAAGAGGCAAGACAAGGAAGAGGTAACAGAATATATGGCAATTTAAACAGAAAAGTGACCAGTTTTGAAGGGAGGAGGAGAAGGCCAAGGTGGAGAAGAAGAAAACCTGAAAAGAAGAAATGAGAATGAATTAATTGTAATCAGCCAGTGACTCCTTTTCAGTTACACAATTTCAGTTTCTTACAACCATAATTAGCTTAAATTCCTTATTTTACTTTTTCTAAAGAAGGTCATTAGGGACATGTTACAAGTGCCTTCAGACACTGAAAGACACACTCCATACTGCAATTCTGCTACTTCTTGGGCAGTTTTCTTCAGCCTTTAGCCTCAGCAGCCACCCAAAGCAAAGCAATCTCACAGCAGGACACAAAGTCTGTTATGTCTTATTTTTTCAGCATGGACCCAATGAATTCACAGTTCATTACTCAAATGTCTGTTGCCATTGTATCTCAAAGCACAAACACCGAGCCACAATGCCTGAAAAAGAAAATGAAAAATAAAGGGAAGGAAAAAGCTACAGTATTATAAGATCAACTTTACATAGAGTGTCTGAAAAAAACCCCACAGCATTCCTATAACAACCAACACCATTATATATATAGATCTTCACACCATTATATATAGAGATCTTCATTGCACACAAACTCATATTCAGGGTTCCACTTTTGATACATAACCCTTGAGATAATTATATACATACTAGAAAAAATTTATTGTGGCTGTATTTTGCTAAACAAAAAGCATCATAATATCTTAATGATCTTAAAGGGCTCTTCCAATCTAAATGATTCTGTGGTTCCATCTCTATCTGACTTAGGAGCCTAAACACGTCCCAAGCTCAACCTCCTCTGCAAATTTTCCCATATCCAAATCCAGCTACGCTTTGCATCTCCTTGCTTCCTGATGACTGCTGCACCTTTTAATGTCACTGCTATGACCGCATTCTCCTGCACGAGCTGATTTTTATATTGCCATTGGAAAGTATTCATTATATTCTAATATTTTCTCTACTTTAGTATCCACTTCTACAGAGTCAAATGGATTCAACCCAGAAAAGTTCCTCTTCGTCTGGATTATTAGCATCTTTAGATTTTAGAGCATCTTATTTCAGTTGTGTTCCTGATGAACCCAGTGAACAGGTGTTTTGTTTGGGTTGTTTTATTTGGTTTTAACTAGAAAATGACAAGTGAAATGAAGAAACATCCGTACAGTCTTCCTAGAGAGCTAACCGTTAGCAGCAGCCACATGAAATACATGAAAATGATTCTTATTTCAAGTTACAGCGAGTCATAGTCAGATCATGCATTGGAAGTGTATCTGCCTTGAAAGGAATACCTCAACTCCCCAACTCAGCCTAAACATAGGAGTACAAATGCACAACATCAAGCACTAAGTGAGCTGCCAAGTAAAGATCTGGAGTGCAACAAACACACCAAAAAGCTGCAGTTTTAAAAAGCATAAAAGCAAAATTTTTTTTTAAAGTTGTGGTGGGGTTTTTTTGTTTGTTTGGTTTTTTTTTGTTTGTTTGTTTTTTTTTTACAGCCAGCATAGCAATGTCGTAACATTTTCCATGCATCACTGCTGTGCAGGCTGTAGTCTCCAGGATGAAAAAAGCCAACAGTCAGTTAGGGGAAGCAGTCTTTCCATCTTCCTTCTAAATCTATTTGTGATGCACCTAATCAAGAGGAGAAAAAACCCAGTAATCTAGTGGAAATTATTTATGGCCATTGAAAACTTCAAGATGCTTTTATACAAGTGATTTTTGATGTGAATATTGAATTGCACATTTAAATCATATAAAAAAACCCCAACTCTATTTCCTAGCTTTTAGCATGGTAACATTCACGTGGCACTGCAACAGTCATAGATCTTACAGTAAAACATTATTCAGACATTAAATTATTTCCTTTGGAATGGCAATCAGTTTGCAGCTGATCTGGGAAGCAAACCTTCATCTTCTGAATATTAGTGACCTATGTCAAAGCTGCTGCTTTTCTTTTTAAGGAGGGGTTCATACCAAGTAAACACCACATTACTCACACTATTCATCTGCAGGGGTATTTCCTTTGTGACATACCTAAAAAGGAACACCTGAGTGACATGAAGCGTTGCCTTGGAAATCAGGAAATCATCCCTGAGCTGTTCCAAGATTGTCTGCATCTCTTCTGTTCATCTGTTTGTCTCCAGTATTAGACCAATTGCAAAACTCACCTCTGGAAAACGAACTGCCTGTTGAGCATCTGTGCAATGTGAATGTCAGCACTCATTCTGATAAGTTGCTTTGTGTGTGCCCTAAAATCGAGTTTAAACAGAAAGATGGCAATCACAGAGTGGAACACTATGTCCATCTCTGGTTTCTGTGTCAGTGCAGTAGGAGGATATTGCAAGTATCTGCTAATGGCTAGAACCTCCTAAAAGAAGCCACCCCAAACCTAGCTAATTGCAGTTTTTTTCTGAAATACTGCGACAAATTTGTAGACCCGAATAATTTAATTTCAATGCTAGGAGTTAATATTACTACATTCCAGAGCCTGAAATTTCTTTTTTTTCTAGAGTTCCTGCCAAGCCCTCTCCCCTTGATAATTCCCTTCATATTACAACTGTGTTTCTGCTTTGGCTCCCCCTTATCTGCCTGAGTATAAGCAAACTGCTGTTCTCTACAGAAAGCACAGCAAGCCCCAATCAAAAATAGTAAACCTCAAAACTTTGTTCCTACTCTTCTTACAGGAATGAACACAGTTCAAATCTCTCTTCTATAAACCCAAAGTACCATGCCCACCTGCTGGCTCCTTCACTATCTACAACTTGTGTCCTTAAATCCTTCACCAGTGTGCCTATGTGTGCATTGTACCCCTCTCTGAGCCAATACAAATTCCTGACTGCACATAATTATAAATAATAATATAAAAACCTAGAAGGCTCAAGCAAGTGTGATTGCTTTAAAAGCTTTCAGTTGTCACCTACACCAGATGCAAAGCAGGGAGAATTAACAGATCTGGCTAGTTTCTGCAATGTTAGCAAGCTGGGGGCTCATATAAATAACTCCAGTAAATGAAGTATTTGCTGCCAGCTGCTGGCACAAGGGATGCTGTGGATTTGTGCGTGTCTTAACTGCTCAGATTGAAAAGAATCAACATGAACTCCTGTGGCCAAATTTCAAATGGCCTGGGAGTCTCTTCTGGTCGTTTATTTATTGCAAAACAGGGAGGAGTCATCTGTGCTTGGGTCAGCTCCTCTAGAAACAAAAGAAATAAACGAACTTGTGATCTAAACACACGGTCCTTTCATTTTTGAAGTACACAATTACAGGGTTTGGGGAATTTTTTCTTCAGAGTATGAGAAACAGTATGTACCGATAGTTTCTCATTTCCAGAGAAAGTTAACAAAAAGCAGATGTAGCTCATAATACAGCAACTGCAATACATGTTGTAATTAATCTGGCATTCCAAACAATAAACTCCATGTCAGCAACAGACTTGCTTTAAATCTTTAAGTCACTTATGAATCGATTGCCTTAGCAACACATTACAGAAAATATTTGCCATTTACTAAATTGTGTTCAGGTAAGCTACAATAGGTTAATTAGGAAGCTCAGCAGTGAGTGAGTATCTAAAGGTGAATACTTGGAACAACAACGAGTCTTCTCCTTGATATCTATTCGTAAGCCACACATCACACATACAGAGAACAGCAGAATTTATCCAGTTTTGTATCTCAGCCTTTGCAGAGCAGCCACACGCAAAAGAGAGACTGGATATTTTATGTGCAGGCATTTCAGACTTCAAAATATATATAATATAGAAAAATTAGACTAGAAGATAGGGGGATATAGGAAGCTTGGGGCTTCAGGTAGAGAATATGTCCACTTAAAAGAAAAGTGGCAGTGGTGTTTCATCTGAGATGCTGAGAAACTCAAAGTCATCTTTGTTACAAGTTGTATAGGCACAGTTTAAAAAAAAATCCGAGTGTTAGTTTTCCATTCATTGATTCTCAATAGAAAAAATAGTCCTTTTCCAGCATCTTCTAACAAACCTGTTGTGTCCCACCAATTTAAACCAGAAAACCACAAAGCAACAGCTGTGAACAAACAACATAAGACATCTGAAAACTATCTGCACAATGTAATTGTCTAAATATTTGTGGGAGAAGACAAGTTTTCCATTGAGCGTAGAAAAGTCAAAGTCAAATTCCAGCTTACATGTATATTAAAAAAATTAAAAATTAGTACTTGAGTAAGCAATTTATTACAAAAAAATATTCAAAACATTGCCTTGAACTGGTTTTACTCTGACAAATTTCAACCAAAATTAAAGAACAAATTTTTTGTAAATACTTGCATTTTGTTTACTGCTACTACCGGGCATAAGAGTCACTCCACAACTTACCTGCAAATGCAAGAGAATCTGAAAGCTATGACCTAACACAGCCTGTATGCTACAGTGCCAGTTGAACTCCTGAAGGTCAATGCTGAGCATAGCATTACGTGAATATTTTAATTAATGGCTACAGCAAGGGGGAAAGTCCATTTTTGTAGCAAGAAGTAGAAATACGCAACACACTCGGAACAAAACTCTTCACTCGCACAAATATAAACCCCCTGACTCCCACGAGTCCCAACTTACTCAGCCAACCCTCTGTTGTCCTACCTTCTCTAGGAGAGGCATGGTAGCTTTCAAAAGTGAACTCTCCATCCCCTCCTGGCAATTTCACTGCCTGCCCTTTCAACTTGGCTCGAGTCAGAGCTGCTTGTCCTGGCTGGCAAAGCACGGGCGTGCAGAGCTGTCCTATGCCTCTTTATAACCAATCCCAGATCTACTCCTAACATTCTCTCTGTACCTAACCAGCTTTCCTCCACCTAATGAGGCAACGAAAAGCCAGCGGGGAAGCAAGGCTGAGCTGCTGCACATTACAGCCTTGGCTCAACAGAAAACAAATCTGGGTCTCCTCTCACCCACTCGCAAAGCTGGCTGGGACAGCACAAAATTCACCACTCGGCTTTGGATACCTAATGGCAGAACACCGGTTGTGAAACAATACAACTACAGGTGACTGGGGCTGTGGCAGATGCTTAAAAATAGAGCCCAAATATTCTGCAGAGCCTCACCTGTGAGGAATGCTCCTTCACACTGACTCTGACCCCAGCTCTCACGCTTACAGCACTTCCCTGCCAACAGGCAAGAACAGAATGGACACGGGACACCACATGAAGATACAGATTTAGGAACCTAAATTTAGACACTCAAATATAAGTTACCAGGTGTTCATTTTGAGCTGCTGAAGTGAGCAATGGCTGTGGTTCAAGTTTTATTTATGAAAAATGACAAAAAGAGGAAGAAGCCAAAAAAAACCCCAAACCAACAGACCACCCACCCACCAACCACCAACAAAAAAGACCAAAAAAAAAAAAAAAATGAACCAACCAGCAAAAGACAACAACAAAATACCCCCACCTGTCTGTCATTGTACAATGGGCAGGGAATAAAAACTGACAAGTCTCTTATTGACAATTTCTTCTTTTTGGGTTGACACGCAATTTACACTAAGTATTTTTTAATGGAAACAGAAAGATTTGCTTTTAATCCTGTCCTCAGTAGACAATACCTTTTTTCCTACTCCTACATAGCCCTATTTTTTATATATATTATATTTAACATTATCTATTTTTTTTTATTTTTAGAAGAAAACCTGTAAAGTTTTCCCAGCTTTGTTTTCAAACGTCTCCTTTGCTTTCCCCTGGATTTTCTCCAAATTTTTCCAACTCTGAAGGTCAGCACTGGTATGATTTCACTAGTACTCAGCAGTACTAAGCTGCAAATAAAAGGAATACTTACTTTGTGCAAACCAGGAGTCTTAATAGGCATCCCAGTTTGCTTTATTCTGGGATATAGCATCACACTCGAGTGCCTATTTAAACTTTCATACACAATGGTGTTGAAACCTGTTTCCTTCACTGCTGGGCACCTGATCTTTCTTTTCCAAGCAGCCTCTGCCGAGTCCTCATTACTGAGTTGTTACTAATATTGCTTTGTTTCTCCGATGTTTCGATTCTAAGTTATATGCTGTCAACTTGATGCCAGTTGCATGTTTTATAAATACATATAATCCTATCAGTTAATGAGCAATGAAAACACTGCCTGGGATGGGACAGAATATCCAACAGAAGGAAAAGATGCCACATGAATTGTTTTAAGGATAGGAAGTCACTGGACCTCCTCAGCTTTCAGGTGAATTTTCTGCAAGAACTAAAAAAAAACCCCAAACAATAAATACTATAAGCAAATAGTTGTGTTTGGCAGTTCCCCCCGCATCCCAGAAAGTGTGTGCTCATTCTGAAAGTTTAGACTTCTTTGAAGTGACCAAATATCTATCTTAAGCAAGTCAATTCATATTTGCAATTCTCCACGTGACAGTACCCCGGGCAGAAAAGCTAACGTGAGCTTAACTTCTGTTTCTGTTGTAATGGAATGCAGAGAGAAGTTGAGAAACAGACACAGGAATGTATTTTGCACATGTATAGCTTAGCATAACTCTACAAATTTATTGCTATAAAACTCAGTGGGAACTGTTCGGCATTTTAAGCAAGTTCCACAAAACAGCTTACATTTTTACATTTTCTTGAAGCCAAATATTTCCTCAGCTTACTTTCTTGGCTATTATTGTGAAACCAAGCAGTTTACATTATTTGACACCACACTGGACACAAATCTAATAAGCTGGAAGACATTTGTGATCAAATTTAATCCTTTTTATTGCTGCCTTGTTTTACTTGTACACATTCTGATTCTGTTTGGTGATATTGGGTAGGAAGTGCCAATATCCTCACTCCCACAGACCAGAAATTAAAGTTTTGCCTTCCCAGTATGTTAAACACATACATGTGTTTTGATGCAAGATGAGACATCTGTTAAATGTTTTAACAGATCGAAATTGCAAGCTTCCAAACTGCACATTTGTGGAAGCAGCACAAAGATATTAGCAATGAGAATAGAGAAGGAGAAATATTCAGTATTTAATCACTGCTCTAGGACAGTCTAGAACTTTTCCCGTTCCATTGCTTTCCTCCGATGAACAAGAGATGTTCTGCCTGTTGTCAACAGTCCTCAGTGGGGACCGGTAAGCGCTGCCAGATGGTATCAGTCTCACTAGTTAAACTCTGCCGGTTCAGCAGCTTCACTCGCTGCCCCACAGCCAAAGCTACAGGCTACCAGAGTTCTCAAGAAGCATTTAGCACACAGTTACAACTATTTTGTAACTGCTAAAAATCAGGAGGGAATAAATTAAAGGTTTTTAAACTATATATATATATATATATATATATCTTATTCACACAACATTTTTTTAAAAACCAAACAAAAATTAAATAAAAAAAAAAATACAA